>ONZK01004927.1:3780-15899 GCA_900322385.1 Pharnaceum exiguum | reverse complement strand
GGGGGGGAATCTGTATCTGTTCATCAATATTAATGCAAGCAATTTATAAAAATCTTGGGTATCGTCTGTGTCACCCTCTGCTAGTTCAACAAAAATAACCACCTATGGCACAAAGTATTTCCCAATTTAGGATATGTTTGAAAGTATTTCCCAAAATGGTGTTGACCTTTTTTTTTTACTTATACCTTAATTTTTAAATAATGATAATGAAACAAAAAGAATTAAGGACATTCCTACTTATTTTTTTTATTATATATACAATTATAATGAATATTACTTGAGTATGCACTAGTTTTTGTTGGATCTCAAAAAACAGAAAAGGGAGTTAAATTTGGTATAAAAAAAACATGGCTTAAGGGAAATTTTATACAAAGAAAGGGAGAATAAAAACACGTTTTGATATTCATGGAATCATATCAAAACTAATGTATATTCATCTAATATTTATTGTGGTAGTGTAAATGTAGAAAATTAGAAGTATTATCATTACTTTTTTGTTTCATTATTGTTTGGTATTTACATTTTTAAAAAAATAGGTTTGTAATTTCCAAACCTAGATCAACACCATTTTGGGAATTACTTTTAAACCTAGCCTAAATTGGGAATTACTTTGTGCCATAGCCTTATGTTGGGAATTAACTCCTTTTATGGAGGTCTGAGGAGGAATTGCTTGTTCAAAGATTTACATTGATATTCAACTCTACTGATGAATTGGCGAGTGCTAAAATTTTCCGCACTACATTCTGTCACGAAAACGTAGGAGGGCTGCTCAGGCTTGTGCCTCTCAGTGTGCTAAATTCCTTTATATCTCGTTGACAAAATTAATATTTGTGTTCCTAAGTAGGTTCATGTCAGCCACCCCAATTTCTTTTTCAGTTTAGGTTTTGTTGTTGTTTATGCTTTTCATCATATACTGGAATAGTATTTTCGTTTCTAGGTGCTGTTGAAACTTTTTAGCTGTACTATTTTTTTTTTGTTGCCTCTATTTTTCCTTGTCGAAGTGTTACTGTATATGAACTCTGCTTGCCATCTGACAGTATTACTGATCATTTTGACTTGTCTCTAGAGATGGGGATTCTTATGTCATCAATGGAACAAAGTGGTGGACAAGCGGGGCAATGGATCCAAGATGCAAAATTCTCATCGTCATGGTTAGCATCCTTTCTAAGGCATAATTCACATAACAAATGTGTGTATTTTCTAATACCTTGTCATTACATTTAGAATTCGATTAATGCTGTTGATATGCAGGGGAAAACAGACTTAACTGCGCCGAACCACAAACAACAAAGCATGATCCTTGTTGACACTAGTACGTCTGGTGTCCTTATAAAGAGACCGCTTCTGGTGTTTGGCTTTGATGATGCACCTCATGGTCATGCAGAGGTGACCTTCCAAAATGTGCGTGTTCCAGCCACAAATCTTTTACTTGGAGAAGGTCGTGGGTTTGAAATTGCTCAGGTAAGAGAGATGAATTGTACGAACATACTTTGTGTTTTATTGCTTGAAGGATAATTGCGGAGCATCTGTGGGTTAATCACAGAAAAAACCATCTGTACAGCGGTTTTCTCAATTTAGTGCTTTTTGTTCTCTTTCTCAAGTTGGAAATGTGACAGAGACCCCCTTTTGCAGACTACCTTTTTTTTCTTCTTCCTCTTTGAGAAAGCCTCCCGGTTCTCTTAAAATTATGGAAAGGTTGCGTACATTCTGACCCCAAGAACACCCTTTAAATGAGTATTACTGGATTGACGTTGTTGTTGTTGTTTTTGATAAATCCCCTGTTTGTTTTCCTTGTTGTCGTTATAAGTTATTTTAGCCTAAATTGGCAAGTTTATTCTCCTGTCTTTCCACTCTCATCCACATTACCTCCAAATTGCGAATACTTCCGCAGCAACCAATGCTTGCCTCTTTCAGAAAGAAAAACATTGCTGGCAGCTAGGGGTGAACACTTTAGAGACCGAACTCGGAGTTACAAAGTATTGAAAATGGAGACCAAACTGCACTGATCCGGGGACCTGACGGGAAAAACCCAGACCGGACTAGTGTAGATGGTAGCTATCTTCTTGCAAAAAGAATGAAAAGTTCCCCAAATCATAGCAGTGGCAGCCTTTTAGGTTCCACCCAAATATAGTCATCATGAACCAAAATAAAAAACAACGGTAATGGCAACAGCATATGGCCTTCTTGACAAAACTGATTCAGGTTGTTTAGGAAGGACAAAGAAAAAATTCAGTAGCACAAACACCTCAAAACACACTAAAAGAACAAATACATACACCACAGTCACACACACACCACAAATACACTCAAAAATGAACACACACGCACATTCAAGCATCCTTATACATTTAAACACACTTCTTGCACATGCACATCCACACCCCACCAAAACCTTTACTCGGATCATTTCTCTCCATGTCCGCCTATATCAGTTCTCCCATCCAAGCAGAGGCCAAGTATAGTCATATGAGTCATATGACTCGTAAGTCGTATCCAATCTTACCATTCTCATGCAAGCCTCCCAAGGTCTCCTTTATCCCTTGTTTCCTCGCATATCCGTTAATCCCTTTTGACAAGGGCATCACAAGGCCTTCTCTTCCTGTACCAAACCAATGTAGCGAATGCTCCCTCGTCTTATAAAAAGACTTGCCAGAAACATTTTTGTTTGTTTGTTAAAGTCAGCTTAAATGGTTTGCTTGACGCTAGTCTTCCGTCTCCACATCTTTTCCTGTGAATGCTAACAACATATGTTTTATTGAATGAATAGGTACTCTCACTTTGCAATTTATACTCCCTCCGTTCCACTTTTACCTTCCAACTTTCCTTACTAGGTGTCCCACTTTTATTTTCCAATTTTCCTAATTTGGTCATGGTCCCCTTAGTTTACCATTATGCCCGTATCCTTTAGCCCACTAAACATAAGCCCATGTGCTATGAATATGTAATTTGACATGAACCCCAAGGGACAATGGACTATACTCAATCCCAACCACTTCACCCAAAATCTTGTGCAAATGAAAAGAAGATAAAAGTGGGACAGAGGGAGTACCATCGAAGGGTCAAGCAAGGCAAGAGCCAAGAGCCTTTTTTTTTTTGTTTAAAAGAAAAAGCCCCAAGCATGACAAGATTCTCTTACATCCCATTAGGAGTTCGTTATACGCCTATCAAAACATTTACTCCTAAATTTTGACTGTAAAGATTCTTTGAGTTTTCATGGCTTCAGGTAGGCAGATTAATGACTTATAGCAAAATCCCTTAGGGAGCACATCATGAACAAGATGATCATAAAACCAATGTCGCAAAATTGAACTCATGAAATTCAACCATTTGGCTTAATGCTGAGTGAAATTCATCTATTATGCTTTTAATCAAAAAACCCCCCAAGTCAGGAGATAGTATTGAGGTGTTGAATAGATTTGTCTAAGCTCACCGGAACCCAATTACCCAAACCAAACCACACAAAAGAGACTCAAAATTACAACCTGAAGTTTACTTAACACCCGATTCCACAATGCTCCAATTGTATGTTATTACATCATATTTGCAAAAAATCATAAACCCAAAGTTTACCTTAACCGAATTGGAATCAGCCCAAACTGAAAATGAGTGATGTTAATTGACCTGAACCCAGATCAAAAGCGATCAGCTTGACCCTTTGCTAGATCTATGATGAAGGGACATCACAGAGGTTTCTGATAAATTAGATTGGTGAAAGGAGGGATGAGTTGAAAGAGAAGGGATGGACAATGAACAAAGGGACATGGCTGAAAAAAAACCCTAGAGACAAGCAAATAATAATTCCCACACTGATATTTTGCTTTTTAAATACCAGGTTTAATCGTAATCTGGGTTTTTTTGGGGTATCATTGTGAAGTAATCTCTGATATGAATAAATTCAATGATCATGCAGGGAAGGTTAGGACCAGGGAGGTTGCACCACTGCATGCGACTTGTTGGTGCAGCGGAACGGGGTATGCAGATGATGGCTCAACGAGCACTTCAGAGAAGAGTGTTTGGTAAACTAATTGCTCAACATGGCTCGTTTCTTTCAGATATTGCCAAGGTAATAAGCCCTATGAATTCTTCCATTGGAATGCCAATTGGTATGCAGGTTGCTTTGTTTCCGGTTGAGTCAAATTTATGTAACAGATGTCAGCGATTAGATCATTTAGATGATTCAAGCAATAATATCAGGACGCGTAGTATATTGCATGAAGCTCCCAGACTGCTTCTTGTCTGAATGAACCGATTTTTGTTTTTTTGAGAACCCCTTACAGAATCAGAACTAGCGCACTTCCTGCAGTAGCTGGTTGCTGCCCATGTTAAGAATTTGTTTGCATCTTTCCTCACGAGAAAATGGGCAGAGTTGCTATATATGGCCAAAATAATCATCTTTATCTGCTTTATATGCTTCAAGCCTTCAGAAATCTTACCGGCATAATTTATGTTTCTTTAAACCTGGTTGAGTAAAATTACTTGTTTGCTTTCATAATGTTCAAGTAGGTGGAAGTCAAAACATCAATGCAGGAATGCATAGTCTCTATTGGAAATAACTTGCCCATTGTAATTTTGTTTAGGGGACAAGAAATGTGCATCTTAACTTCTCAAGACCCTCAGAGTCGGGATTATGCTGGCTTGTTGTTTGCATATTGTACAACTCCAATTCTTAGGTACACCGGGTGTACGGGTACACCCTGTGAATTTATAACTATTATTACCACATATATCATTAGTCACATTTTTAATGCCATTAGTCAACCCCTTTATAATTAGTCATAAATCCACAGGGTGTACCGGTACACCCGGTGTACCAAAGACTTGCTGATTGTACAACAACAACATAGTACAACAACAACAGTCCCAGTATATCCCATCTAAGATAGGGTACTGAGGGATGTAGGCAGTCTTACCCCGATTTGAAAAATCTGATTGGGGTCGTCTAACAACTTTGTATAAATTAGTTCTCTGAGTTTGACTGGCCTCTAGAAAGAATAAGGAGTATAGTAGTTTCTTGTTATCACACATCAAACAAGTGGTAAGAATATAAGATTATGATTTAGATTTCCTCATTTTTTTTAGAAATCTTGTATGCTGAAGTTTTGAAAAATATTTTGTAGAAAGGAGCAAGTCTTAGATTTTGTTTGTGGAACCTTGTATGCTGAGTGTCTCTTCACTGAATCTTTTCTTCTTTTTTAATCCGTGGTCTCCTTCTCCAGTTCTCCCCTCTGCTTTTGGTTACTGTTTGCAGTTGTTTTTCTATAATCTGAATTTGAAGTTACTTCAATAGTGTTTGGTAATCTGAATTTCATTTTCCTTTTCTGGGGTTATTTATATGCTGTTGTGGTGCAGTGTCGTATAGAGCTAGAAAAAACCAGGCTTCTGGTTCTTGAAGCTGCTGACCAACTTGACCGGCTGGGTAATAAAAAGGCTCGTGGAGTCCTAGCTATGGCAAAGGTAATTCATGTAAATTATTGTAGACCTTGTCCTTGAAGTTCCTACTTTCTACTTCCAACTTCCTCGGAAGTCGGAAGTTAGAACAATAGTAATATTTGGGGAAGTGAACAAAAAGTTTCCTCCAAATACACTTGATCACCTTTTGACGCATATATTGGCCGGAGTTTTGGTTTTGACATCATAGCTGGCATGTCATTCCAGGTGTCGGCTCCATCCATGGCGTTGCAGGTTCTTGACATGACCATGCAAGTGCACGGAGCACTGGGCTTGTCCTCTGACACTGTCCTGTCACATCTCTGGGCTACTGCAAGAACACTAAGAATTGCCGATGGCCCTGATGAAGTTCACTTGGGTACAATAGCCAAACTGGAACTCCAAAGATCCAGGCTTTGAAAGTTCAACATTATGAGAGATATCTTGTATTAATAGCCAATTGAAAGTAGTCCCAGTTCAGATGTGTAGAAGAACTGAAATAAATTTCAAGCAAAATCTCCCGGAAATAAGAGCCGCTTGAATGTGTAACATGTTTCCATCCCTCTGTAATATCAGCATTGTGCTCGAAAGAGAAATGGCGATTGACCCTGCGGTCGGCTAGCCAAAACACCGATATTGCTGAACTTCACATCTTTTGTAATTGTATTTTGGCCCCATAGTCATATCCTGATTTAATAGGTTTGTCGTTTCCTTGAAATTAAGAGTGACTTATTTATTTATGGGAATCTCTCCACGCAGATGTCATTCTCTTTCTATTACTAAAAAACCTCTACAGTACACGGTTCAGTGATACGCCCATACCCATTTTGACAATTAAATTTTACATGGACTCAATTAATGATCTGAATTATGTGGAACATTAAACTACTCATTCCCATCTTCCGTATCCAAGAAGTGCCACTAAATGTCTACGCTTAATCTTGGTCTTGGCTGCAATTGTCCGATCCATCCATTGCTGCAAATCATCACCGCAACCATCACTGTCCGTCTGCACCCTTCTCCGGCCAAGCCACTCAGAAAACTCACTATGACACGTCGACGCCTATGCCCTATGCTAACCATCGTTGGCGACACGCACCCACAACAAACCCATAGCAACAGCACATCCACGCCCAATTTAGCCCACCAGCACTGACACCCACAACAAGTATTGTTATATTAGACGGCTAGCAAAACAAAAAGAAATATTTTATTAGTACGTAAAATGTTGTATGCTATATATTCAAAAGATTGTTCACAGCTAATTAGATAATTGACATACTTTCTATTCATATGTTCTTCGTTTTTTTGTTTTTTTTGGTGTCGTAAGTTCTTCGATTTTAGATGGTTCCACACGTCCATTCCCGCTTTGGTATACAAGGAACTAAGGAATAATTGTCGGAAATAAAGGAGGGATAAATATAAGAGCTTCCTTGATTTTCTCTTAGGAGAAATTACACATTCTGTCATGCCAACTATGGACATGCCCAAATTTAGCTATGATGGCACCCCAAAAAATCTCTTTTGTATTTGCTTGGATTGTCAACATCTCAGAGATTTGCTGTTCTTCAACGAACCCATTCTCCTTTTATAACATCTTTAAATAATGTCTACCTCTTAAAATTCCAAAATCAGCGTAGCCTAGAAGGGGATTGAAGCCCCTTCACACCTATGCTCACCTCATCGACAACACAACCTGCATTTTAATTTCTTACTAACTTGCACTCAATACAACCATGGCTGCGCATACCAACGAAAAGAAGGAAAAGATCGCGTCAATCGGAGTATATGTCCTGTTGCTCGTTTGCATGCTCGCGGCAGTGTTTGTAGGCACAAGAAGCTACCATCACCCAGAATGGCACTCCCATAAAAAATCCCATCCTGATGATGATAAGGATATAGCAACTTCTGGCAAAGCAATTCAGTCCATTTGCAAGCCAACAAATTACGAGGATATATGCATCAAGAGCCTCAATTCTACAAGTTCTAAAAGCCATGACGTTAGAGCACTCGTCGAGTTAGCCTTCAATGTCACCAAAGAAGAAATTACCAAGGCATTGCACAAATCATCTACAATTAAAGCAGCTGAAGACGACCCAAGATCGGCTCAAGGCCTAGAAATATGCAAAGAGCTTATGGAACATTCTCTAAATGATTTGGAGAGGTCTATAGAGTCCGTGGTTAATTTTGACATGACAAATAAATTTGAAATTACAAAGAAATTAGACATTGCTATTGAAAATCTTCAGGTTTGGGTCAGTGGGGCTTTGACATACCAAGAAACTTGTTTAGATGCGTTTGAGAACTCTACTGGTCATACAGGGAGAAAAATGAAGGAATTATTGATAACCTCAAAAGAGCTAACTAGTAATGCCTTGACCATCATATCTGAGCTGAATGCGTTCGCCAAGACATTGGATGTTTCCAGTATTATAAACAACCAGAAGAGCGACGGGGAGCAGGATGACAGCGAGAGTAGCAACAACGAGAGCAGCGGTGAGCAAGACCAAAGCAATGCTCACCGCCGCCTCTTGTCCTCTCCTGGACTCTCAAACGCCTCGCCAAGCCAGTCCCTTCCAAAAGCAAGTGATCTTCCAGCATGGCTTAATGATAAGAGGCGTCACATCATGGAAATTCCTATTTCTGAGATACATCCTGATGCGGTGGTGGCAAAGGATGGGAGTGGGACGCACAAGACTATCATGGAGGCAGTGAATGTCGTTCCTAAAAATAATGAGAAAACATTTGTTATACATATCAAGGAAGGTGTATACCAAGAGTATGTTGTCATCGACCAGACCAAGACCAGCGTAGTTTTCATTGGGGATGGAGCCACCAAGACCAAGATCACCGGAAACAAAAACTTTGTCGATGGAATTCAAACCTTTAAAACTGCAACAGTTGGTAAGTTGTTCCTCTAACATTTTCCATTTGTTTGGCGCACATAATTAACAATCTAACCGCATTGGTACGAAGGAAAGGTAACTAAAGTTCATAAGGCCGGGGAGGAAGATAAAATGAAATTAGAAAGTATACTAAGAGCTAATAAGCATTTATTTTAAAGTATCTTATGGTAGTCATCTTAAGAATAATTACTTAAGGAATCGAGTGAATCGAATACTTGCTGCAAGTGTAAGAGCTAGCTCGCGAGCCATTGTTCGAATATTTGTTGCAAATACAAGAGCTAGCTAAGCCATGAATCGAATATATACTCCAAATGTAATAGCTAGTTAGCAATGAGCGTGGACAATGAAGGGTAGTCTTTAATTTTTTGGTTCACAATTGTGAATAGACAAAGCTTCAGAAAATAATCAAGGAAGCAAAGCGATACTAAGCATTTCGTTCATTTGAATGCAGATGTAGTGGGTGACGGTTTCATGGCAAGGGGTATAAGTTTTGAGAATACTGCAGGACCTACAAAACACCAAGCAGTCGCAGTCCGTGTGGTTGCAGACTTCTCAATCTTCTACAATTGCCGATTCGATGGCTACCAAGACACCCTTTATGCAGTCCGATCACGACAATTTTACCGTGACTGCACCATCTCGGGCACAATAGACTTTATCTTTGGTGATGCCTTAGCTATCTTCCAAAATTGCAAGATGGTAATAAGAAAACCACTTGAGGGCCAAGGTTGCATGGTAACAGCACAAGGGCGTACGCAGGCTGATGGACCAGGCGCGACTGTCTTACAAAACTGTACAATCACTGCACAACCTGACTACTACCCAGTCAAGGCGACGAACCGTGCTTTCTTGGGCCGCCCATGGAAAGCATACTCCAGGACCATTGTTATGCAATCCTACATTGATGAGGCTATTGACCCAGAAGGATGGACACCTTGGATGGGCAACTTCGGCCTTCATACGTTATATTATGTTGAATATGAAAATAGAGGACCTGGTTCTGTCAGACAAAAGAGGGTTACATGGGCTGGTATAAAAAAGTTGAGTGCAGTCCAAGTTGAAGATTTTACTCCTGCAAAGTTTTTTGCAGATGGAGGATCATGGATTAGTAGCACAGGGGTGCCATTCTACCCTGGGATGGTTGCAGTTTAATTAGAACATAGAGAGATGTTTTATTTGCAGTTTTTCCTGATTGAATTTAAACTCTTACCAAAGGACACGGGCGTGTTTGTGTACGTATGCATTTGTATCGTTTTTCCTTTTGATTTGGTGGTTGTATGTGTTTGGGGCAAGATGGGAGTAGCTAGGGGATTTTAATTACCGAATGAAAAAAAGTCACAATCGTACGGTTTTCAATATTTTTGTCGAGAGAAAACGACAGATATATAAAATGCTGAAAGCAGGAAGAGCTTGGCATTTTTTCATTAGCTTTTTCTAATTATCTATATTTTTCTTTTCTAAAAAAATTATACTCCAATCCGTATATATTTTGCACCGGGTATTGTTATTAGCATTATTATTTTCCAAAATTGGTCTTAGCTTGTTTCAATTTTGTTTTGTATTGTTCATATTTTGGGTTTACTTATATACTTGTTTTATTATGGACAATAGGAAAATGGTTATAAAAACCTTTCAATACTTCTTATTTTTGGTGAAGTTGTTGGAAGTCGATACTTTAATGCGACAATTAGTCAATCTCGGAAACAACCTCTCCGTTTCCTTAAACAGGGTACGGTTGCGTATATCTTGACTCTGAGCACTCACATTGAATGAGAATTTACACCCGGTTGTTGTTGTTGTATCTGTATACTTGCTTAAATTTACACAATCCATGTACTAACAACAAGCCTTTGCTTACAATCGATCCCTCAAAAAAGTAAAAAACTATTTGCTTGCCAGGGAAAAAAAAAGCACCTCACATCCATTGAGACATCCTGTGAAAGTAACTGTGAAATATATCTATCAAAAGTAGCTAAATAGTTCTTTGCTAAATAAAATGGGGCTTTAAGCCCCGCCCAGAAAACCCAAAAAAAAAAATAATATGGAAAGAAGATATGAGATTACTTTTTAAGGAATAGAATTTTTTTTTGTGAACCCGTTTTTTATGCCATGCAGGAGAACTACTAATATTACAACTTTTTAAGACAAACTATTATTCATGAGAATTTGTTACCATATGGCAGCTCTTATGTACTGTTCAAGGGTCATCAAGCAAACACAATAGCGTACCAAATAGCTAACGATTTCAGAAGTAAATCTTTTGGGAGCAAGATGGAAGCTCGGTCTGATGTCCAGATGGAGTTGTTTTGTGGTGATCTAGATTGTACTCAAGATTGTGTAATATTTTTTCTAGTAACCATACTCATACTCAAAATTGTTTTATATTTGTGCTCCTTTTATTGCTTTACTAGGTTGTAATGGTATAAAGAAATCCCGAACCACTTAATTTCTACTTAATGCATGTTCAATTCCTATTTGACAAAAAAAAAAAGAGTGCAAAATTATCAACATATACATAATATAACATATTCGGTTTATGTCGTAAGAACATGAAACAAATAGCGGGGTTGCCAAGCCACTCTATTACTCATGTTAAAATATTTACAAAATATTTTTTTTTAAAAAATTAAATGGCATAATTTGTTTCAATATAAAAACAAAAATTATCAACATTTACTTATGCTCAGCATATTCAATATATGCCCTAAGATTAGGAAACATATTAGTGGGGTACAAATCATATCCGCCAAAGATGTTAAATTCTAGACTAGGCTATGATGAAGAAGAAAGGGAAAGCCACTCCTTCAGCCTTCAGATCACAACATCTCCCCAAGTGTAGGCAGCTGCTCCGCCCAAGCACCAGAATGGTCAGCAAGATGCCAACATGTCCACCGTGAAGCCAACCGAGTTATAGATGGTTTAGCAGCTCTTAGCCTAGCTCTCCTCGACGTTATCTACTTGTTTTTATGATTCTCCCCCACCTGAACTCATGTATATTTAGTTGAAGATGCCCTTGGAATGCCGGCCACGTTCTGTAATCATATAGTCTTTTTTTTTAATAAAATGGGGCTATGCCCACCCCCCCCCGACTCAAAGAAAAAGATGTTAAATTCTACACATATTAGGTTTATGTTTTGAAATAAAATTTAAAACTGTAACACCCCTGTCCCACATCGAAGAGAGATGTGGGTAGATAGCAGTTTATTAGTAGTAATGGTCCAACAAGCTAACAATAAGACCTTCACCTTTTAAGCTTAAATGGTTAATTATGGGCTAAATTGGTGACTTCCCATCTTATTGGGTTGTGTTGTGACTGTAAGTACAGTAGTTCTACCGGGTATTTGCCACGCCTTATGATGTAAACCTAACTTGGCATTTAGTGTTTATAGTAAGACTATCTGTTATGACAATTATTTGAAAGTTTGAGAAACGGGATTAGTAGTCGTGTCTATCATCTTCCCCTCGTCTTCCTGATCGATTGCATATATAATACCTCTATATTCGGCCCTAAACTGATTGGTTTTAGCCCATTAATGGCTTTAGTCAATTAATTAGTCAAACCTAGACCAATAAAGTCAGCCCAGTCCACATAAAGTTAGCTCAGTCCACAAAAGTCAGCCTGGCCCACATAAAAGTCAGCCAATTAATTATTTATTTAATTAATTAGCTTTCTTAGCGAATAATCCACCTAAATCCTATCCTTAACCGAGTTCAAAGCAGCCGAAACACCGAAAAGCTATCGGATAAAAACAAAACACATCCTATCCAAAACGCAAGGACCAGGAC
>ONZK01004925.1:15481-26491 GCA_900322385.1 Pharnaceum exiguum | reverse complement strand
GAATTATAAATGAACATGAAAATTATTATCTAATAACTGAAAATTCAATTATTATTTTTTGTGTTAAATACAAAAGCGTAATAAGACAATAAATTATTAAAATGTGGACCGTGCAACCGCACGGGCAAGAAAACTAGTAAAGGTAAAGTAGAATGTAAAGAATTTTTTTGATAGGAGTTTATCGAATAACCTGCCTCATACAAGTAACAAGATAAATTAGCTTATTTTATAATCCACCTTTATAAATGATAAACAAGATAAATTAGCTTATTTTATAATCTACTTTTATATTCATGGAGTATTAGTGAATCTCATCTTATAAGTCGAGTTAAGATTATTAAATAATTTGATGACAAGTTGATCAACGAAAAAGGTTTATAGATATATTTGTTTTGCCAGTTTATAAGTTAGATTGTTAAATAAGCTTCATCTAGTTTTGTCAAATATGTCTCTAATCAACTATGTAGTTGCAACAACAACAAAAATACATTCCTACGATGCGTCGCTTCATCATTTGACAATTTAGAACTCCATCCATGTTTTCCAATATCTCAACGTAAAGTTGAATTTTACTGTTTTTTTTTTAATTTGTTAAAGATGATTTAATACAGAACTCCTTATAATCATCTTTATGAAATTGATGAGTTTTTCTCATAATATGTTAAAAAAAAACTACAAATAAATATCGAAATCAAAAGTTATTACTTTCACAAGATATTATCTCGTTTTTGTCGTAAGTCGTAACAATTTTCGTGGCCTTGGGAGATAACAATTAGCGGTTAGCAGTTAGTATTACCAGTTAGCGGTTATCAGTTTTGGCTAGTAGTTAGCATGTATAAGTTGTTTGGTATATTTACGATTAGTAGTTAGCAGTTTGTAATGTCTCCCTTAAATAATAGAGGGGATGAAACTACTCTTCAAAATGTTGTTGTGAAGAGTATTTGGGGAAGATTATTTTGTGGACTCAAATACTCTTCCCAACTACTTTTTAACAAACATGTAACAACATTTACTAACCGAAAAACTACTCTTAGAGCATCACCAATGGTTAAACCTAAAAGGAGGTTTATAGCCGGGCCCCACTCTTACACACACACTATTCATCAAACCTTAAACCCACAAACCTCAACTCCACTATCTGTTTTAGGGTGGCCCTCCTTTCCATTTTTCAATTTTTTTGTTGTCTCTTACTCTCTCCTAGTGGATCTCATTTCTCTTCTTCAAACCCAGGTTTGTCTGCACAAACCAATTTGTATAGGTTTAATTTGATAAACCTTCTCACTATGGTATTCAAACCTCAAACCTCTCTTTTTGTCAGTATAAACCCAACAAAAACCTCCCATTGTAAATGCTCTTACAACACTAAATAATGAGTAGCTAAATGCTCTTAAACCAAACAAGGACACATGTATCCCTTTCTATATGCCCTTATTATCGCATAACTTCAACAGTCCCACGTCCGGTAGGCTCTGTTCGGCATATGGTAAAGAGCTAATCAACTTAGCCACCACTTGTCAATTGTCACCGCCCAAGTATTGCTACGAGGGGTCATAACTCATAACCGAAGCATAAAACTTCTCCGGTACTTGACCATCAATAACCAGAATACTGTTAACAGATTACACTTTTTTTTTATATAGGTAAACAACAGATTACACTTCATGGATCTTCTTCACCGCTCTGAAGTTTCGACAAGATGCACCCAATGGACTTTACGAGGCTTATCAATTATCATACAGATCATTTCTGCATTTCGGATAACAATAAATCTTATTGAATCTTTCTCAAATAATCCAATGAACCAACTATTTGCTAGTTTCCTAGTATATACAAAATTACAAACTGTAATGTACATTTCGCATCAATTAAACATGGTAAGATAGATTGATATTGATCAGTGAATAGAGAACAAAGTAGTAGTAGTATGAAATTAAATTAAGAAGGTAGAGAAGATTGAGAATTACAGAAAAGAATAATGAAACATTATTATTAATGAAACCATCATGTACATGGGATTCATATTACAAAAGAATAGCTACGCGTCAGCACTCTAGAATCCATGAATCCACCCAAAACAATAATCCCAACCCAACACCTCAACTCAATGTGATAGATCTCCAAAACATAAAATAAAATAAAAATAAATTAAATATACTCCATCAAACAAAAACCCATAACCCCCCAATATTTAATACAAAAAAAAAAGAGAAACCAAATCTCAGAAATGTGAAAACCAAGATCCAGATCTACAAGCCGAGAGAAAACATGGTCAATGAATATCATCAAATTCTTCACATCATGAAGGCAGCAACTGCAACACCGAAGAAGGCGGCACCAGCGACGGCGGTCCTGGCGGCAGAGTTGGGGGTATCGTCAGCGTTGGGAGAAGCAGCAGGGCCAGCGACTGGTCCAGCAGTGGGGCCGGCGGTGGGTCCTTCTGGGGCTGGTGGTGAGGCGGTGGGTGCGCTGGTTGGGGCAACAATGGGGGCAACAGTTGGGGCAACGGTGGGAGCGACAGTTGGGGCAACGGTTGGGGCTACGGTGGGTACTGCGACGACAGTTGGTGGGGCGGCAGTGGGTGGTGTGGCGGTTGGTGGTGCGGCGGTTGGTGGGGTTGCAACCTTAGGAGCAGGGGCGGCGACGGGGGACGATGAAGGTGCTTGTGCCATGCAAGAGGTGGCAAAGAGAGCAACGAACAAGATAAGTTGAACTTTGTTGAAGGCCATTGTTATGTTTTTTTGTGTTGGAGAAGTGGAGAGAGTGGAGTAGAAGAAGTAGAGGATGTTTGTTTTTTGTTTGCTTGAGAGTGTGTTGTGTTGTGTTCTGTTGTGGTGAGAAGTGAGAAAGGTAGGGTTTTATATAAAGAGAGTTGAGAGAAAGTGGGATGATAATGATAATTGCAGAGAGAATTATAATTTGTTAACAGCTTAACATGGGTGTGTGAGAATGTGAGATAATGAGATTCCAAGGCTGGCACAAAAAGAATATTTATATTGAGAAACTATGGGGGGCAACTTTTTGGTTTGTCAAATGCCAATGGCGGTGGAAACGAGCTGGAAATGCGGTGGGGTTTGTATGACTATTCACCTAATTATTATCATTTCATACTTTTTCTCTAAAATGTGATTCGCTTTTTCTTAAACAGAAATAAATTATTCTTTACCTTAATTTGCACTTATTTGCTTCTGTTTTAGTCTTAACTAATCTCCCCTAGTCATCTTTGATATTTCTAGTATGTGCTGGAAATTTCCACGGGCTTACCTTCCATTCTCGGCTAACAAGTCTTGTTATTAGGCCACTAAAACTTAACCGCGTTAAACAGGTTTAGGTCGGAGGATGGTTTACTTGTTTATGGGAGCCTTTTGGACTGGTTCAAGCAAGATGGGTACAGCCGTAGAAGCATAGTCACTGGTTTAAGGAGATGATGACACGTGGCTTGATTAAGGATAACATCGTCAATGTACGTGAAATTCAGTGTAAAAATACCGCGGGAGAAATGACAGAGGTAACGTTGGAGATTGGCACACGTGGTGTAAGTTGGTACAGGTCAGTAAAAAGTCTATATCAAAGTTCCGGGAAATATACATCGACATTTAATCGCCGATTTTGGAATTTTCCTATGTTTGTACAATGCTTAACGACCTCATTTTAATTCCGCGTTTTGGTGTTAAGGTTAGCAAAGAATTCTTAATTCGGACGATTCTTGTACTTTTGATTTGTTTTATCCATTTTAGGGTGTGTTTTGGTGCGTTGGAAAGATTTGATCTTAAACTGAACTGAATTGAAAATTACTGAATTGAACGGAAAATAACTGAAATATGATGAATTGAACTGAAATGAAACTGAAGGCAATTAAAATTTATAACTTAAAACTAAATTGAACTGAAATGTAGTATTGAAGGCGAACAAAACACAGCCTTAATTCTGTGTGATTAATTAAATGTAACACGATTAATGTTTGTGAATGAACAAGTCAAATGGAAGTAATAGCTTCTCTAGAAGTGTCCCTTTTGTGTGGTCAGCGCATGAAATTGGCGGTTGAAATGTTCATAATCCGTGCTTGTTTAATGTTCTTGTTGTTGAACAAAATCGTTGAAACATTTTATTATCGCAAATGAAATGCATTTTATCTACCCTTAAAGTCAAGTTTTGTTTTCTAAGTTGGGTGAATGGTTTGAATGTTTGATAATGTCGGTACATCATTGTTGACTTGGCTCGTACACTGGGAGCAATGATTAATGATTAGTATAATGCATGATCAGAGAAATCTGCAAATTAGTTGTATAATAATGGATGAGATAATTTGGGAGAGGAATCAT
Source organism: Pharnaceum exiguum (assembly GCA_900322385.1). Lineage (NCBI taxonomy): Eukaryota > Viridiplantae > Streptophyta > Magnoliopsida > Caryophyllales > Molluginaceae > Pharnaceum > Pharnaceum exiguum. The sequence continues at coordinate 22,172 of ONZK01004925.1, read as the reverse complement.
ATAACTAGCCGTTGGCCAGTAGCAGATGGATGATGGAGTTTAACAGCCTAGACGCCTAGTATTGTCGTTATTTCTACCGAAATTGACGTGGCCGATAGTAGCTTTACAATCTCTACATATCTGTCGCGAGCCTTTTGCGCCACTTCACCTGGCAAATTACCAAACCCGTCTTTTGATCATACATCATACAGGTAACTCTCATTGGGAACCATGGGACGTCACGACGATTAGTTACAGGCTCGAAGATTTGTTTATTCCATTGATCGCCTGTACAACATATGATTGATACAAGCTTTTAAAATTAAATAAAATGAAAACGAATGTTTTTCTACAAAGAGGAAGATGAAATCTCAATGATGAACAGGAGCTGGCAGGAGCTGGCCAGCATTATAAGCTTGTGTTAACAGTTAACTAATGTCTCAATCATTTGATGATCACCTATCAAACTCAACTGTTCAACCGAAAGGCCGACAATGCTTTCAAAATATGCTGGCTTTTCTGTGTTAAAGCTTGGTACTTGGCTCCTATTGGAGGCCTCAAGATGGCCAGATAACAGTAATAGATCTCTACAATCAATGTCTCTCAAATTTTCAGTTTTATTAGGTGCCTTAAGAGAATGTTAAGCCTTATTGGTAAGTACATTGTAATGAATCAAAACTAGGCAAAATCATAACAGTAGATCTCAATAAGTATAACAACAACAATCGAGTGTTCACCATTCAATGAGGGTACTCGGGTCAGGATGTACGTAGCCCTACTCCTATTTAAGAAAATATAGAGGTTGTTTTTTAGATTGACCAATTGCTGCATTGAAATATTTAGGCCCCGTTCTCTAGAGCTGAACTTTACTGAACTGAACTGAATAAAACTAAACTGAACTAAACTGAAAAAAACTGAACTTTTTGTTTAGTTGTTTTGACAATCAAACACTTGTCAAAACCCTATCAATATTGTGCGTTTATGAAACTACATGGTGAGACCTTTCCAATGATATACTAATAACTAAGAATGGATATCGGGGTCAAAACTTATTACGTTTACTAGTTACAGCTGAACTTCGAAAAACTGAACTGAATTGTAGTTGAAAAGAAGAGGGCCTTACTTCCAATAACTTCACCAAAAATAAGAAGTATTGGAAGATTTTCATAGCCATTTTGCTATAGTTCATAATCACCAAGTTGAAAGATGGAGATAATTCTTCCAACTTTATAGGCAATGGATCTCAGTAGATCTCAATAAGTGATCAACAAAAATTGTGTTAACCCGTTTCGTATATACTAGGTATTAATGACCCAATTAGTTATTAATGATCCATATGATAAATACTAATGACTTTCTTCACCCGGTCTCATATATGAAACGAGTTCACACAATTTTTTCTTTTAGTCGATAACTCAATCTAAAGTTGGGATTAATTTGAGACTAAAATTTTACGAAATTGCAATGATTTATTTTTTCCAAGGAACTTTAACAAAACAGGGGTGTCATGATACATAAACGACTCCATAATTAAACGTAATTAGACTTAAGGGGTTGTTCTTTTTTCACCTTTTAAAGATTCATGACTAACCTGAATTAAACTTATAATAACCAGAGTAAACAGAATTGTACCGAACATAATCTTTTGGTTACCTGTTTTTTAACACACAAATGCTTATTAAAATCTTGTTAATATTGAGCTTCTATTAAACTATTTAGTGAAATATTTCTAATAATATACAAAGAATTACGATTGATGCTGGTGTTACAATTTAGTGAGAATTATTTTGCAACTGTTAATAGTTTAATACAAAGTCTAAATCATTTAACATTGTTAATTATGCTAGTTTTGATTCAATTTTTCGTGGGATGGGTTTGAAACTTTGAGTTGGATTGTTTTGGGTTGGGTCATGATTTAAACATATCTAAGCATAACACAATGCCCTAACCATTAACGAAGGATCCATAATCTTTGGAGTCAGACCAATGTCTAAAATAGAGTTATCGATCGAGATATCAGACGACTAGGCCTTGTCAACAATTGATTCTATAGTGGGCTGAGGACTGTGGTTAATAAAAATGCCCAGAAAATTGGTATTTGGATTCTCTGAGGTTGGGTTGCAGACTTGCAGTTATCAGATGGACTTGTTCATTAAGATAAGTAGGATGCGGTCTTGCGACTAGCCTAGCTACAATAAATTAGTGAGGCTGCCATGTAGGGAACTAGCGACAGAAGCCCACATTAGTTACTAGCAATTGCCAAAGTGTTAATCTTCTCGTATATGAGCCCAATTGCTTCCAGTAACTTCTTCTGTTCAGTTGAGTTTTGTGAGGATCGTCATTCGGCAAGCGTAGGCCTTATGGAATCTGTAAACATACAGTAAACCATTATTATTCCAAACGTATTAGTTCGGGCAAACTTATTGGTTTCATTTATTAAAAAATTGTGATTTATGCATTACCCAAAAAGAGGTGTAAAAGGAAAAAAAAATATGAAGGAAGCAAGCATCGAAGAAGGCAACAAGTGTGAGACAATCTTCGATGCTCCCCGAGTCCAAGTTGTTACTGTACTTTGAACATTCTCCGTAAATATCATAGGTTCAAGAAAATGAAGAAAGATCAAATGCATTGTCATAAACTCACAAAATGTCACAACTTCTCGTAGGCGTCGTGCATTTAGTGGGTTGACTCTCAAAAATAAGTAAATACGTACAAAACAAAAATCAAACACGTGTCATCCTAACAAAAAAAAAAAAACCTCAAAACCAAAATCGAAAAACAAGGTGGGAAAATTCAATTCAATTCAATTCAATTCCGATCATTTTCACATTAATTAATTACAAACAAATAAATTTTTTGTAATAAAAACAAACCTTTCATATTCTTTTCCACCTTCCTCTCCATATTCAAAAACTCTCCCTCAAAAACAGCACTTTTGAATCTTCTCTCGATCATCCCATCCCATTATCTCTCCTCCTCACAATGGAAGAAATCAAGCTAGACAACGATCCACCACCACCACCAACAACAACAACAACGCCAAACCCGGATCCAAAACCGAACACCACCACAGATCTCGAGGTAACCACCAAACAGCCACCACCACCTGTGCTAGTTTCAGTGGAGAACGGATCACCGGAATCAAAAAAGACCCCGAAATCAGTGCGGTGGAGCGAGCACCTTGTCGAAGAATCATCGTACGCCGCAGCTGCATCCGTTGACGATGATGATGACCCTTCTTCTGGATCTAATAATAGCGCTAATCCTTACGTCTCTCATTCTTCTACACCTCTCTCTCTCTCCTCTCCTCCCTCTTTCAAAGGTGAGGTCGAGGTGCTCTTCTTTTTGGGGAATTGTGCCTTTTTTGTTTTTGGTTTGTTTGATTATATTAATGGAAATGGGATTGTGGTGTTTTGTTGCAGAGAGAATGGAGTCGGTGAAGGGTGTGTTGGGGAGATGGGGGAAGAATGTGAAAGACGCTGCTAAGAAAGCTGAGGATCTTGCCGGCAATACCTGGCAACACTGTATGATATGATTATCATCCTTCTTTATGTTTATTTTTATTTATTGTCGGTTGAGTTTGCTTTAAGTTTCATCAAGGTTAGAATATTGTTATTATTATTGAATGGTATTGGCTTTTGCTGTCTGATTAATTGGATTATTTTTAAATATGGAATGTAGTGTTGAATTTCGTTTATGGATTGGTGATTTTGTTAATATATGTGTAATCAATATGTCATAGGGGGATTTCATGTAGAGTTAGGTAAATTAAGAGGAATAGCGCGTTAGAGAACTAAATAATCGAATCGAAATGAAATGTTAATGTTAAAGTTTGAAATAAACAGTGCCAACTGAATGTTGAGGGGAAGGAGGTGGCATTGAATACTGCGGCTAGGACCCCTAGATATCGCTCTTTTGTTGTTGGAAAGATATGGTTGGTTGGTTGGTTAGTTTTTAAGGAAGTTTCTTACAGTAGAGGCTGTTGGTGGAGATTATAGATTGATGGGATCATAAGACACAGGAACGCTTTGCCAGAAGTGAGAATAGATGGAACACTATGCATGTTATGATTATGCGGCGTTCTGATTCAGAACAGTTAATTGAAATGAGAGAACCAACAGAGATGCCTTATGTTTTTCTGGGATTTCATTTTGGCATATTAACTGAACCATCTTTGTGTACTTTATGGTCAAGAAAGGAACTACCCTACATAGGAAATGGAATTTTTATCGTGTTTGTATATGTAAATGTTAATCTCTGCTGGTCTGCACTTAGCACAGAAGGTTTATGTTCACCTCCTCCGATCATCGCATGTAAAAGTAGTTGTTAATTGTGGAGAACCTAGGCAGATGGGATCATAAGACAGCAGAAGATTTTACCTGACGTGGGAGAAGAATGTTGTGTTCAGTCAGAAATGGGAGGCCCAACAGAGATGCCTTGCGTCATTTCTGAGACCTTGGCATATTGCGGAAGTGTCTTTGTGTACTTAGCTGTCAAGAAAACTAGGAACTTAGTGTTAAAGAGGAACTTACCACAAAGAAATGGATCTCTTATCATGGTGGTGCTCATTAATCTATGCCTTTCCACACTTAGCACAGAATGTATATGGTTGACTTTGAATTTGTGTCATTGAATGTGAAAGCAGTCAAGTAATCGAGTCTACCTCGAGGATTTTTTAGATAACATGGGTATCTAGGCTTTGCCTAACTAATCCCATGGGCCCTGAAGTTAACGACCGGTAAAACCTCCAGTGGCCCTGAGGAGACTCGAACTTGGGACCTCTGGAATAAATCTCAGAAGTCTCACCAAAATTTTTTTTATCATGCGCTGTTACTTTGGTCTGCTCAGTCCAGGAATGAGAGAGGAAGGACATTTGTAGTGACAGTTATTTGATGTCTACCATAGTACCATGATTGTTGTATTTGAAAAAGATTTGAGTTTTTTTTTTATTTTTTTGGTGGACTGTGTAGCTACTTAATGGGCATTATATTGCTGTAGCCTCCTTGATAGTGTATTATGCGCGAAATTTTAGATATTAGGACAAAATGTTGATTATGTCCTTCTTGATGGTTCTGAGTTTTTGACATAAGTTCTTGTTGTTCCACACCTGACTATTTTCTCTGGTTGTGAATGCTTAATTGTCTTCTTTACTTTACTGAGTTACTGGAGATTATTCATTTATTTGGTTTATATACTTCCTAGTTCCTTGTTTAGGTTCTGATAGTAGAACTATCTGTCTACTATTCTCGTAGTTTATTCTTAATTTAGGAAGCTTAGTTAAATGAGTGAGAATAATCAGATTGTATTTTTAACAGTATATTGTTATGATTTCAATATTTTGAACCTTGTTAGCATCAAGCTTGACCATTTGATGCCACTTACTGATGTGACTGCTTCGTTTGGCTGGAATGGGAATGTAGCTGCTTCGTTTGATATAGGATTTCATGTACATTTGTATTGTTGCCATATGTTCCCATGGAAGAATAAGTTAATAGCTTTATTCGATCTTTACTATTGTTGCATGTTTATTTTGCACGTGTCTCGGTCTCGTGCTTCTATTAGGGATGCCAATGCCATTTTTCCTTATCGTTTGCTTAACCTTTTGACTTCCTCATCTCTCAATTTTTGATAGTGAAAACAAGCCCAAGTTTTGGTGATGCTGCTATGGGAAGAATTGTACACAGCACAAAAGTTCTAGCTGAAGGAGGGTATGAGAAAATCTTCCGACAAACTTTTGAAACAGTGCCTGAGGAGCAACTCCAGGATTCTTATGCATGTTACCTATCCACTTCAGCTGGTCCAGTTATGGGTACTCTATATGTATCTACGGCAAAGCTTGCCTTTTGCAGTGATAATCCTCTTCCCTATAAGAACGGGGATCAGACAGAGTGGAGTTACTACAAGGTTAGATCGCAAGTTCTTCCATCATATGGACTAATTAATTTCGTGATTTTCTTTGTTCTTCTTTCTTTTTCAGAATTCCTTCCAGTTTTTTTGTGGTACTTTGTTTATACCGTGAATAAGTCTCTTAGATCTGTTATACTGAGGATGGGTTCTACCTGTCACGGGACTTATTGTTTGCCTTCCACAGGAGGAAATGTAGCGTTAGTGCCAGGTAGAAGTGTAGAACATCTAAAGCTGTTGTTATCTTTGCTTTTTTACTCAAGCAGACTTGTTGTAGTTTGGTGTTCAAATGTTGTGCCCTTCTGCTTGGTAACACTCAAAACTGGTGAATACTGCATATCCTAGTGTTATGGATTTACTTCTGGTGCGAGATAATTATAGTCTTTGGGCTTTGACATTGCTGGGGTGTTTTGATTGTTGACATTGTGGTCATTGTCGAACTGTTTTGTTTGCGCCACTTATGGAATGTCTAATTTTATTTTTTTTGATGTCCTGGATAAAGTTGAAGGGATGATTTCTATTCTTGTCTGCAAGAGTCTGTGCTTAGTGCCCTAGGAGCACTTATGAATTGTTTATGGACATATCCTTAGTTTATTGAGATGTTAGGACCTAGTGTACCATTTCATGCTAAGTGTTTGGCCTTTTTTTGGGGAGGATTTTTTGTACATTATTGTGCGACATGTGTGGATGGACTAGTGATCTTCCTAAGGTAACTTTGATTTGTTCTGTTTGTAAACTGCGATCAGTGCGATGCAATTGCATAATCCTTGTGGTGGGTTGGGTACTTGAGTAGTTGAGTTAGCTGATA
>ONZK01004925.1:1009-15071 GCA_900322385.1 Pharnaceum exiguum | reverse complement strand
CCCCCCCCCCCCCCCCCCCCTTTTTTTTTTTTGCAACCTCCTTTGTTGGCCACCTTGTTAATTTGGTTGTGAGTACGTGTAATTGGCGGTTAGTGTTGACTAGTGCTTTATTAGAACTTGTATTCTTCTGTTTTTTTTGCCGTTCAAGCTGATTTAACATCTTGATGGTTCTAGTTCCTGGAATATGATGTCTAGAGTTAGCTCTTGTTGATGTCAGTTGGATGACCGTACTTGATTCTTATATTGACATGTTTGTTTGTGGTTAGGTGATAATCCCATCACATCAGCTTAAAGCAGTAAACACTTCTTCAAGTAGAGTAAATGCAGCTGAGAAGTACATCCAGATTATATCAGTGGACAGTCATGAATTTTGGTTTATGGGCTTCTTGAATTATGATGATGCCGTCAACATTCTTCAAGGTGCTTTGCAATCCAAGGATCTGCAGTCTGTATGAGTGAAATCAGCGCGTCCCAGACAACCTATTAAACACTCCATATCAGATGCAAATCTTTAACTGTGAAAATAGCTTCATACGGTAGCAGAAGAGACCTTGAGGTGGTGCTTAATCTATGAAGAACATTTTTTCCTGGAAGACGTTATATTTAACCAGTCAGATAACCTGATTCTTTCTGAATGATATAGAAAATCATAGCTATATACTTGTTTCTAGTCTAGAGAGTTGTAATTTTGCACTATGCAACTTTCATGGCAGTAGATATGACCTTGGCTTCCAACTTCATGGTGGAATTGCCTCTGAAATGTTATATAACTTCCTTAATTTGAAGGTGGAAGTGCCTTTGAAATTTTCAATATCAAGGAGAACTTGCGACCCTAAGAGTTTGGTGATCAAATTTTACCACTGGACATCTAGACCCAAGCTAGTTAGTTGGTTAGGGGACATGGTGTAAGGCAGGGCCGGATTGCTACCCATGTAGCATAGTCAATCGCACAAGGCCCCAAATTTTATTTTAAAAGGCCCCAAAACAGTTTTAAATTTTTTTGTGCAAAACTCCATTGATTATGAGACAATTTTTTTGAAAATGGAGTAGTTAGTTTGGACCTCCGAGCACCCCATTGTTGTTGTTGAGTAGTTAGTTTGGACCAAAAATTCCTAACATAAGTAATGTGTGAGAAACTTGTTAAGACTTCAGAGGTTTCATCCAAAGGAGCCTATCTTCGTATACTTGCATACGGCCGTAAAACTGGTGGCACTGCCCTGGTGAAAGGAACAAAAAGTTGATGGTGCAAAATGCCTTGAGACTAAAATGCCTTCGCACATAGTGTTACGGTCATACGTCGTATGGACACTAAAGACATTGGTTGTACTGTCCCAGTTTCCTGCTGCTTGTCATGCTATGTGGTGATCGATTTGGATAGTGAAGTTATGATGGATGCATGCAGGATGCAGCATGCTTTGTTAATTAGGGACGATTAGCTGAACTACACTAAAACTAAATAAGTTATCAATTGATGTCACGCTTAATCAATTTGCATGTGATTTGTGTAACTTGTTGAACCGTATATAGAATTCTTGATGAACTACTGAAGTCCCGTACATGAAACATTTAAAGAAGCGCTACATTTCATCACCCCGTATTTGACATGTCGTACATTTGGAAGTGGAAAAGCCAGACGAGCAATTGAAAGCTTGGTAAAAGAGGGTAATTATAAGATTCCAAAGAAACAGATCCGTAAAAGAGGGAGTATTGCGTATATAAGGAAAGGCTTGGTGGCTCAGAAAACCTTATGACAGCTTAACGCCATTCTCTTGGTAAGATGACATCATTTCACCAAAACGCGATAGCTCGTAGCCTGCAGACTGTTGCGGCAAAGGCATGGGCGATCCATGTACGTATGACTGTATGAGAAAAAGGGGCACGCAACCTGCGAATAAAATTAGTGGTAAAGAATCAATTTTTTTTAACGCGTCTCGTATATTTTCTGGTAAAATAAATGAATAAATGCAAAGAAGACAGAAAGGGATTCGCAAAAGGCAAATAGTTTCCATTTGTATTTAATGTAGATTCTAGAGTAGGAAGTAGTACACATTGTCACTTTGTCAGACACCTGCGAGAAATGAAAATTTTCATCTACGAGTATCTTGCTAGAAATGGAGAAAATAAAAAGATAAAGTAAGCACTGTATCTGTGTATCACCATTAGTTATAGTTACTGTCTCAGTCTCTCTTTCTTTCTTACTGCAATTCTGTGGACGAACTTATTACCAACCCTGATAATCCAAACAAACCAATTTATGTTTAATTCTGATAGTCTCACGTGCAAACAAATCAAAGAGAGCCATTCACGAATTTACCCTGTGTTAGTGTTCCTGGGTTGTCATTTTCCAACTTTTGTACGTGAGTACATGATTACAGTGCCCTGCATTTTAGGCTTTTAGCTAAATCAATGGTATTGATGTAATGGTGTATATGGTTGTTCTAATTCAAGTTTGTAAGCATCATTGTGCACATTCACTCAAACTTTCTTGTTGTTAATTTCTTGGATACTTTGCATAAAATTACCAATACTTGAGGCTTTCAGGCCTGTTTTTGCCAACTTTAAATTAATATTTTAAGGTTAGTTCATCAACTCATTTCTTTTGATGGTTACAATTGTCACACATATATCCATTCATAATTCTTTTTATATTATTAGAAATGTTGCACTGTAAAGTTTCATAAGAGCCCAGGCCAATATATGTATTTTTTTAAAGCACACACTTTACAAAACAGTCTAAATTAAACTGTAAGTCAATAAAGTGTTTTTTTCCTCCTAGTTTCTAATGATTGAACTGAACTTACAATAATTGAACTAAATTGAAAACTGAACCTAAGATGAATTGAAACTTTTATTTTGACACATAACTACTTATTAAAACTCCATCAATTTCGGGTATTTTATTAAAATACATAGTGAGGCGTTTTTAATGATATAAATAACATGAAAACTTCTTTGCACCCGTTGCATATATACAGAGTCACTTATAATACAAAATTGATTATTAATCAACTATTTTTGATCATGAGTGATTCTATCCTATATATGAAATGGGTGCATAAAGTTTTTTGAGTTAGTGGAAAAATAAGAATTTTGATAGAAGAGAAGTTATGGATTTATTGGTTTGGGCTAAAATAAAGTAAGGTACAAGCTCTCAAATTAAACCGATTAAAATTATTGTTGACGATTGAAATAAGAAATTAATAGGTTTTGAAGAACCGAACTTTAATCATGAATTAGGAAATTTTCCTGCAAAAGCTAACACTTGCATAAGATAGTTCATTAATAAGTTTTCATCTTTACTTCTGTGGGAGCATTCATTTTCCAACAGCAATATATCATAAACAAAGAATAATAAGTAATGAGTGAGCATTATTTTCTTGGAATCCCTTGCTAAAACATCACTACACAGTACTGGGTGGTGGTGGTTTAGTTAGTGTCAGACACACATGCACTACTCTCTCTGTCTATCTCTCCTTTCCCTATATTTGCAGGGTCATGCAGATCAGAAAAGAGCAGCACAGCACACAGCAGCAAGCAGCTGTTTTGATAATTACGTTCCTAATCCATGCTACAGTTTCCCTTATCTTGTATCACTGTGTGGTCCTCTTTTATCTAACCCTTCCTCGCTATTATTCACATTACCACTTATATTATACGCTCTCCAGTATAATAATTACCCTTCATTAATAATTTTTGTTCTCTTCTTTACCCGCTTCAACAACTACTGTCTATACAGATACATACAGACTACAGTAGTACCACCCAGCACGAATATTATCAGACTTCTAAAAAAGCAAAAGAATGACAGTGTGGTAAAAAGGTTATGTAAAAAAAGGACGTACAGATAATAATGGAGGGATAAGAGGAGGAATAATAAGGTGGAGATAACAAGCAAAAGATTACAAAAGATGATATGTTGTTGGGTTGTAAGTAGAATCCTAAAAGTGGGCCACTTTAGTCTGATGCTATAAAGCCCAGGAAACAAAAGAAAAAATAAAGGGAAAACATAATATAGTGAGAGGGAGAGAGTTGCGGGGAAAAGGGTAATGGGGAGATTGTGACAATACGAGAAAAAAGAGTGGGACGATCGTGATTTCCATTTCTCTAATTCTTCTTTGGCAGCCTTTTATACACACACTTTCTTTCTTTGTTTTGTTTTTGTATCGTTTTTGGTGTGGTTGTTTCTTTATTTTATTTCATTTTTCTTTTGTCTCTAATTAAGCGGTTTCCCGCCAGCTGACAGCATAGATAGATAGAGAGAGAGGGTAGTGTGTGCATGTCAGGACGTCCCGTCAAAGGTCGTCTCCTATGCTCACTAATTGGTTGTTTTGTATGGACCATCACATGACCATTTCAGCAAACGGCCCTATCTCCCCTTATTACACCTCCACAAGGCTCACTTTGGGCTTTCATTAAATAAAATAAATTAAACACAAGTACACAAATGAGTACTACTACGGAGTAGCTTTTAATTTTCATTTCATTTCAACATGTTTTCTTTTGATTGTAATACATGGTTCGGTATTCATTTGTAATTCTTATTGATAAGGTTTAATACATAAATATGTGTGAAAATAATTAAGCAAAAAACTTAATTTAGTTAAGCTTACTTCAGTTGAAAAGAATGAGTCCTTAGCTTAACGTCAACAAGAATGATCGGCTTGATTTTATTTTATTTTGCTAAATGGATAGAGCGACTTGATTCTTGTAAATGTAGTCAATTATCTGCGGCATTGAATTGATGATGATTCATGAGTGGGAGCTTGGGGGTAATTCGCCTTTATAGTAGAAGTAGGCACTAGGCAGTGTGGTAGAACTAGATTGTACGGCCTAGGCAATGTGCCTGATTCCCATTAAATTGTCGACACTTTGAACCCCAACTTACTTTATCAATTTTATGATGTGGGTGCACCCAGTGAATAATAATGATCTACTCCGTATGACCATGGACACACAGGCATAGATTCTCTGCCTCTCTGGTAAGGCTAGATGACATAACAGTGATGTTACTGTATCAAAACAGTTAATTATATCAAGTCTCAAAGCATTGTCAAAATCTCATTTCAGTAATTGGAGCAATTTCTTCATTTCTCCATTGTACTTCTCATTAAATTCCGTCTTTTAAGTAAAAAGAGGCCGGAGTGCTAAATTCAAGAAGTTAGTGATTAGACTCGAGTCCTTTGTTTGAAGTCTGGGAGCAGCTTAATTATTGATCTGATCTATACCACTATTGATTTGAGACTAATTGGGCCATGGACAGGACTATTGATTTGAGGTTTTTGTCCAATGGAGCATGATAATTAGTGCTTCACAATTAGATTCTTCTTAACAATTAGTAGTAGATCGCATAAATTAGTTTACTACTACTCGGCAGACTAGTACAACCCTCTTAACTGCATAATACTCCGTATAATTCACTTTCGTTTAAGACGTGTTTGTTCGTCTGTAAGAGTATAAACTTAAACCGATTGATAACAGTTAGTGATAACATCTATTTTATTATCGTTAATTATCGATTTTGATTCATTATTGATCCAAATTTTATTGTTAGTGACTCTCTACTACATGTATATCTCTAGCTAGTTCGTTTTAAGAAACATAATCCTTAAAATGGCGGGCAGCTTATGTTTTTCACTTCCTAACTAGTAACTTTGTGAATAGTGATCTGTGACTAATCAATTTCGCCAAGGGTGAATTACACTGGGGACCTGGGGTATTATGCAAAAACAGTGGCATAAATAAAACAAAAATAAGATATGCTTGTCTATGACACGCGCCACCGTGGACAGACGAGGTTCTCACAAATACCGTGGAGTAGAACATTGTGGTGTATGCTAAACGGGATAACGTAAGCCTACATAGCACTAAGCAGCAGAGATATAGAGACTAGAGAGGCAAGATATAAGGTAGGGGGTACGGCTTTGTGCCAATAATAACCAAAGCATCGAAGAAACACACCTACAGGGCTACACAGCTACACTCACACTCAACCCACTCCTGTTTCAGTGTCCTCATCAGTGGTGCGTGCGTCATCCTGCGCGTACCCTCTTCATCAACTCCATTATCTCTTTTCCCTACGAGTACTCTGCTAGAGTGCTAGTACGTACTGTTTTTTCACCCACTCTCCTGAAATGTCAAACCAGTAAATTTCTACTACTACGAGTCTATGAGATAACAGTAAAAAAAGTTAAATAGAAGGACTAAAGTACTGAACTGAAAATTTGCTTAACGGATTTTCACTAAGGTCTTTTCATCAGTTTGTTAAGAAAATAACTGAACTGAAATTAACCTGAAAAAAACTGAATTTAACTTGAATGAATGTAATGAAAATATAACTGAAAAAACAGAATTAACTGAAAGAAAATAAATTGTAACATTTAAATTGAACAAAACATAGTCTAACTCATTATCAAAATATTTTAAATATCGGACTCTCATAGTCTCATATAACTACAAAATAAGACCTTTTGAACGACATACCATTTTTCACAAAATTATATCAATATCAAAATTTATTATACTTAGAGAAATTACAAACTGAACTGAAATTGTAGGATCCGAATATAAGTTGAAATGAACATGTCAATAGTTATATTTTGTATTCACAAGTTAAATTTAGCGCAATTAAATTTATATTTTTAATTTAGTTTAATTCAGTTCTTGGCAATATTTTTACAATTTGTTTTTCAATTCGTTATTTTTCGCTTTTTTTTGTTTTAGTACATTTTAGTTAGCCCTTGTTCAAGAGTGATTTATACCAATATTAGTTTAGTATCCACATTTAGTTCAGTTAAATTCGATTATTTCTAATTCCACTCAATGTGTTTCATTTCTACAAAATGACCCCTTAAAAAAACATCGTCTAAATCAAATTAGCTAACAAATACAAGCTAAAAAATAGAATAAAATAATGAACTTAAGTGAATATTTAAGTTTTAAATAATGGGGTGTAACTAAACTAGATAGCTACTAGTCTACTATGAGACAAGCTCAAAATGTGGCATAAAACACCAAATCGCCTTCACTTTACTTCCTTACCCTTTTCTCACTTCTCTAACTCTCACTCCCTAAGCAGCTTTCCTACTCTCATCATCATCTTAAACATACATCCCAAATTCCCGACAGAATTGTGAGTGACCTCGCTAGCCTAACAAGAGAGAGAAAGGAGTCGACATAAAAACAAAGAACCCAACAAGATGATGGAGTTTGAAGATGAGCACGAAGAGGAAGAGGAGGAGGAAGAAGAAGAGGACGACGAAATGGTTGTAACTCCCACCTTCAAACCCCCCCAACTAAACAACAACAACAGCAACAACAACATCGTCATCAACAGCCCCTCAAACAATATCATCATGGCCCATCATCATGAGAGCAAGCCGAAGCCAGGCCCAATAGCGGCGTGCAGGTACCGAGAGTGTTTGAAGAACCACGCTGTTGGGCTTGGTGGTCACGCCGTTGACGGCTGCGGTGAGTTCATGCCAGCTGGTGTTGACGGCTCACTTGATGCTCTTAAGTGCGCCGCATGTAACTGTCACCGTAACTTTCACCGCAAGGAGCTTCTTCTTGAATCTTCTTCAGCTGGTGGTGGGCCACACAACCAGCTTGCACTCTTTAACCCTCGGCCCCACCATCCTCCTCCCCCTCAGCCACCTCAGCAGGTCTTCCAGTTCTACCCTTACAACAGAACCTCAGCTTCCAACCCTACCCCTTCACCTCCCCCTTGGGCCCCCCAGGTGAGGCCACTGGCGTTGCCTTCCCCAGCTGGAGAGAGAATGGAGTCCGTGGAGAGGGAGGAGAAGGAGCAGCAGCAGGTGAACTTGATGGGTGGTGGGTCAGGGTGTTCGTCGTCAGGGAAGAAAAGGCACAGGACAAAGTTCAGTCAAGAGCAGAAGGACAAGATGTTTGAACTTGCGGAGAGACTTGGTTGGAGAATTCAGAAACAAGATGAGGAGATTGTTCAGCACTTCTGTAATGAGACTGGGGTTAAGCGTCACGTGCTTAAGGTATGGATGCATAACAACAAGCACACACTTGGTAAGAAACCCTAGTTAGCTAGCTATATCTTTGGCTAAGCAAGCAACCAACCAACCTTACTAAATTCTTATTGAATCAATTCAGTTTTAAGGTATTGTTGTTACAATTTATCATCATGGTAGTAGGAAGAGAAACATTGTTACGCTCTAGTAATGTTGATTGTTAATTATAAATTTTATGGTGTAAGCTAAGGCTATATAGTATAGTTGTGCGCTAGTAGAGTTGTGTAATGGTTTGTAGTAGTGTCATCGTCATCAGGTGTGTGATATATTTCGTTCGTTGGTTCAAGTCGTCGTGTTGGTGTAATGAATGAAGTATAGAAGTAATCTAGTACTACATAGTTCGATCTAGTAGGTTGAATTTAGTGAACTTCAGCATTTCTGCTGTTGATTTCTGCTATGGCTATTGATTATTGATATATATATAGTACTTGAGTAAGAAATTACCTCCTTCATGAGCATATGAAATTTACACTATGTGAATCACACGAGTTCATGGTTATATGATCATATCCAATTATCCATGTTATTGCTGGACTTCTTGTGCTCTACTTTATTTTACTCCTAAGCTTTGCGTAGTACCTTGGAGAAATTAATTAACAGAAGACGATAAATAAATTGAATTGAACTACACACTAAGATCTTGATTTTTTGGTAGACACCTAAGATCTTGATAAATACTTGAATATATTTGTCTTCTTGTTCATCTTTGTCAATTACCTCGTTTAGTTCGCATGGCACTATTGTATGCTACTGGGTTTTTGACAACCTTCTCCTTGCATTGCAATTGGCTGTTTCAATTTAACACTGTCTCTTTTAGTCTCTTTCACTGTCAATGATGATCTCTATGATCATGAGTTCATGACCAGTCGTTTTGCTTCATAATTTAACTTTACAATTATTGTTTCTTGACCATTTTAGTGTTTCATAGGAGGCCTATATTGTATGAATTGAAAATTGATCTCCCTACCTGATGTAGCTATTGAGGTAAAATGATTGTAGACTGGTAGAAGTTTTTGTTTTCCTTTATTTTCTAAAGGCATATAGGGATAATGAAGAACATAATTTGCGCAATATTTCAGTGGTGCTATGATTGACCCAGCTCCTGCGAGGGGGGTACATGGGAAATGAAAGTACTCAAGAACCAGCCCCTCATTGAGATTGTCAGCTGCTCTTCTTGTACTCTAATACTAAATTATTTTATCAATTCTTTCCTTCTGTTACATTTCTCTTGGGAAAGAGGAGTTGTCTTCAGCTCCAACAAAAACAAAAATTATACCTTAAAATAAGGTTATGATCGTCTAAACCCAATAAAAACATTAAAGGTTTCAAATCCACATGTAGCTGTTATTGTGCATGTTCCAGAAAGTCGATAGATCCAAAGCTTTTTGTTCCTAATTCCTTCTGAAGCCCTCAATTTCAAATAAAGTAGTATATACATTTGTTTTCTAAAAAAACAATTGCTTTTTCTTTTGTCTAATTTGTTAACTTCAATTCCTCCATGTGGACATTTCCATAAACATCAGTATATACTTTTTCGATCCAGAAAATAATGTATTGCTCAGTTTAGTAAACAAGTGTGCAAGTCTTGCTACATTTTATAGAAGAGGACTATGTCACCCAGTTACCAGCAGTGAACAAAAACAGGAACCATCACTTTATTAGGCCATATCTGTTTCCTAGTTGAATAGAGTCCCAGTTGCGTTGATTCCTGTCGATTTCTCATCATTCTTACAACTTTAGGTCCCCTTTGCTCAACCATGTATGCTTTCTATATTCATTTCAACTGCACTTGGAAATTTTGTTTTAGCTGCTTTTATTATTGTCTCATGTGCTCGTCCGCCATAATTTTAATTTGATGTTTTCTGGGTTGTTACATTAGTTTTTCTGAGTTAAAGCTGCATGCTGGTAGACTGGAATATATACTCCCTATTAACTAGTCAGTGGTCCTTGCAATCCTCGTGTATTTATCTCAATTGTTATCATACCCACAAATCATCTGATAAAAATGGAAGAAATAATTGATACTCAATTGTCATCTACGTAGTACTCTTTTCTCTGTCATTAGCAATTTGAAATATGAGTATGAATGGCAATAGGGCATTCAATAAGGGAGGGTCCTCTCTGTGAGTGAGTTTCTAGTCCAACGTATGCAGAAGAAGCTGCCAGTCAGATGACATAATTACAGTATGTTAGTAGTATTAAATAATGTCATATGAGATGTACCAGTACCTAAATCAAGCCAAACCAACAGTACGCGTGAGAGTTTATCATCGAGCTAGCTAGGGGTTTCCAAGTCCATAGGTAACTTAATCTTGCCTTCCAATTGCAAGGAAGCTGTTCTCATCAATGCCTTAATACGGTAGCATTCTATTACAGTAATATTGAATGTCATAAATTTAATTAGCTCACATGCAACTCAAGTATCTTCAGAGGTGCTTTGACCTGTGACATCCATTTAAGAATGGGCATGTACTAGAGTGAATCCTTTTATCCCCACCTATGTCTAACCTGTAAGCGCAAAATCCATCTTTCGTAATAGGTTTAACTAACTTTTTGCCATGTGCACTGTACAAATTCATTTTAAAGCTATATATAGTCGCATAGGCAGTATATGAAAAATAAACTTGGCAAGTGAGAATCAATTTTTCCTAGAGCTAGAAACTGAATTCTAGTAGTAGAAAGTGGTTGCTGGATCGGATAAAATACACTTGCTTCTAAATGTTTGAGATATATCCAGTTCAATGCATGGTTCATTGGTTCTCAACCGAACCAAAACAATCTAACACTAATCAACATAAATAATGATACCCAAAAAAGGGACCAAAAAATGGTTATGGTTAAAAATAATAAATTTTGAGGCTGAAATTACATAGCTGAAAAATATTTAGTTGAATTGAAATGCTATTTTAAGGGGATTTAATTTGGGATATAAGAGATAGCTACTTTTTATTTTGTTTTTTGTGCAAAGAGTATTACATTGGACACAGATATCCCAACAAACAAAAATAACAAATTGTGAAACTTTATGCAATTTTCAATGTTTTATCATTTAGTTTTTTTTTTTTTAAAAAAAAAGTATTGACTTGGTGAGAATCGAGCCCCAAACCTTAAAATCGGTTTATTGGGGGAAAAAGTATATTGTTTTTGTGTTATATTCATCCATTTTTCAATTGAGTTTCAATAATAGGTCATTTTAAGATTTTTTAATTTATTTTAAATTATCAATCAGTTTGTTCAGTTCTAGTTAACTGATCGGCTCCAATCAATGTAGTAACTCAATTGAGTTTTCTATTTCTTTATTCCCTTTGCGAAAACTAGATATTCTTGCATGAAAAAATTGTTTATCATGTGCCGCTCATGATTAACTGATCACTCAGTTTGTTCAGTTAGTTCTAGTTAACTGATCAGCTCCAATCAATGCAAGTATGTAACTCAATTGAGTTTACTATTCCTTTATTTCTTCCTTTTGCGGAAACTAGATACTCCTGCATGAAAAAATTGTTTATCATGTGGCGCACATAGATTGGCTCAATGCATGCTTATATAAGAAAGGTCCATCTCTATGTTTTTATACTTTTCACAAGGTTGTGTTCGAGGAGCACGCCGTACAATTTGCTTTAAGGTTTTACTGGAAAGTGATCAAAGAATGAACGATGAAACCTAAGAAATCTTGGTGCTGGAACAATTCAAAACAAGATGAAAGTGATGGCAATGGCTTGTTTGGGGAAAACACATTTAGCTATTGTTTTGTCCCAAACAAGATAGATTTTAACTTTTGAAGCACTAGCAATGAAACCTTTCCCCGTTCCAGCCAAACAACTTCAAAGGGACGGAACCCTAGTTTAAATTACTTTGCAACATTTATGCTAGCAGCAGAAGAACAAAGCACAAAAGAATCATATCTAAAGTCTAACTAGGATGCAATGTGCAGAAAGACCTCCGGAGTATCATGCATGATGCATGGACAGCATGGTCATATGGTTTCATAAAACTAACCGAGAGAGTGCAATCAATAATCATGATATCGTTTACCTAATTATTCAATAAGTGACGTTTAAAAAAAATTAATTCAACTAGTGCTAGACTGCTAGCTGATGTAGCATTATGAATTGCGCTCACAATATTTTGAGTTAAGTCGATCAGTGTAAAGAGATTCAAAATCCTCTCACAGTTGACAGTACTTGCCGCCCCCTCAATCCTCTATAACTTTGATGATAAGAAATCAATTGATATCAAGTTTTTGAGATTTATCATTCATGACATCTTGTAATTCTAGGTGATTTGATTCTACAGAACATCCTTGAGAAAACTACTACGTATATGATTCCATTTATTGAAATGATCGCTTATGAAGTAGAAAACGACAGAAAATTGCAGGGGATCTTGGCAAAGGTTTGTCCTTGTTAGTATAAGATTCGTGCTCCAAACTATACGACCTTTCTGAATTCTGAAAGCATAGTCTTTCAATTTGTCCAATGGGAAGTGAAGCTAGCTAGTGATGAATTTAATTAGACTCCGCAGTCCGCATTCAAAGCATTTTATCAGTTTTAGAGTTTGCTTTAGAATACAAGTAATAAATCAATAAGTCTTTAGTTTGTTACACAATAATGTAACATAATAAACTTACACTACAATCTATAAAGTTCAAATTACAGTTAAAGGTTTTTAATTGAGTTCAATACAATTCGATTGAGTATTCAAAACAACAGAGCCCTCTGAATAGAAATGACAGCAAAACGAAACTTGCTTTTAGACTTTACATTGGCATGCACCATTGAAGTTTGAACTATGCCTTTTTCAACGGTATGGTAAACTCCGAAATTGTGCAAGGAAAAAAAGGGAATTTGCACATAAAAATGATCCCAGCAAATGATATTTCTGGTTCAGACGATCGACATTCCTTTTGTCGTTCCTCTCGGTTTTCGAACCAGTATATTTTAACACTGGAGGCCATTTTCGAGTGTCATCAAACACTATACATAGGTGGAAAAAGATTGGTTTGGTCAACGATCCACCAAAATCTATATGCTTATATTTTTTTTTGCATTTGTACACTACTAGTACCAGTTTGTGAGCAAGTGAGCAACTATCTAACGAGTAACGACTTAGGTTATTAGTTTTAGTACTACAATTCGTGATCTTATGTTACTTTCCCTGTAGTATATTTGAAGGTCTATATGTGGTTTATTGTATGTAACCTTAAATTGAACAGTGAAAAACTTTTGTGTAGCTTTAGGTTAGTACGTAAATATCACTCTCCTTGTTGCAGGGAAAATGACTTTTCAATGATCAATGTAAGTGTACGTATGAGACAAAAGCATTCCCAACGATGAAAAATTGAAGGAAGAAAGAGGGAAAGGACCGGGAGAAATTCAGGGACTCAGGAGGAGGAGGGCCCATTGAAATACATACCCATGGGTATGATTGGGCTCTTAAAGAGCCCCAAATCTGTTGTTTGGTCTTTTTCTTGTTTCCCTGTACACAACACATCCATGGATGATGGACCTACCTTACATTTCTCGGCCCACATCACCTCTGACGCTCTGGCATAGGGACATCTCCTTTCTTATAATTTTTTCATTATTTTGTTTTGGGTGAATCTACATTGGCGATTTAGTTGGCCCGACCCATTTTTAAACAACCACTGGAAAAGAAATCCATTTACAAAAGGAGACCGAAAAGGGGGGATCAAGGGAGACAAGGGGTTGAACTTCTTTTCCTTGGGGCCTTGGGGGCCTGGGGTAAAGCTGGCCAATGTTCAAACTCAACCAGTCTAGTTTCTTTCTTAGTTCACTTCGAATTAATTCAATTGTTAGTTTTATTTGAACTGCGGGGTGAATGAGGAATCCGTCCACTATACAACCGGGAGCACATTGCTATGTGCTTCCCTGTATACGAATATGTGGGGCGTATTCGTATATACGAATACGCGGGGCATATTCGTATACGTATACGTGGGCGTATAAAAACAAAAAAAAAAAATCCCTTTCCCCTTCCCCCTTTTCCCGTACTTCCCCTCCCCCTTT
>ONZK01004924.1:846-22523 GCA_900322385.1 Pharnaceum exiguum | reverse complement strand
TAATTATACATCGCATGTCACAAGTTCGAAAGCTTCCATTAATATAAATATATTATTTTTTTTAACAACTAGTATATTGACTTATGACTTATTTATTTATTATGTAAAAGATAGATCGAGCCAACTCATGAGCCTTCCGAGCCGAGCTTCACTTGGCTCGGCTCGGCTCAAAGCAGAGGTCGAGCCAAGCCCGAGCTTGGCTCGAGCTTACTCGAGTTGAGCTTTGACCGAGCCGAGCTCGAGTAGCTCACGAGCCGCTCGGCTCATTATCACCCCTAGGCGCAACCAAAAGCTAGACTTTCTAAAAATCGCTTTTCTTGGTTAATAAGGTTGGCTTTAATGGATCTTTTTTTGTTTCAAATTATTTTCATACCAATTTGTCCTATTCTTCTTTTCTTATAGAGTATATTGAAATTATTCGTCAGAAACAATGAAACAATAACATATATAGGATATAAAATGCAAAAAAAATATGATATAGCGATTAATTAGAGAGAGAATGTGGACTTAATATCTCAATAAATTACAACTTTTTAACAACACTAGCAGCTCTAATTTGCATAGTGTTGTTGAATATAATGGAAGGAAAATATTAGTTTGATCTTAATTTTTAACAATTTAGGCATTTAACTTTGCGATAAGTGAATATAGGGCTTCCAATTTTTACTTTCCACATCAATGCTTGATTGGGAGTTTATTGGGCAACCTATTTGGTGAGGAGCTTGTTTGACCACAAAAGCGATATTTTTGGTCAAACACTTCTAAGAGTTCTAATAAGCGAAAATAAATCTGAAGGCCCTCTTGCCATCTCCTTTGATTCTCATTTTCAATACAGTTTAATTTTTGAAATCTTACTCGTGTATTTATGTAAAGGTTTGGCGATAGTCGAGTATTGATCACTAACAAGGTAGCTAGTCACCAATGTGACTATCTCCCTATATTGTCTCCTTCAAATATATAGTACTATGTGATTTTAGTTTTCTATATTTGTTATTAATTCAAATCACCATGCCGTTAGTTGCAACTATTACAAATAAAAGGAAAAACAAACAAAGTGATGGTATATAAATTCTCATATAATACACACAAGAAGTCGATGTTACTCAAGGGGTGGTTGTTCAATAAGAGGTATGAGATTGAATCTCGCTGGCTCAACGGATATCAATTTTGCATTTTGCCCTCGATCATAATGTAAACCTTACAAGTATTGATGCAGCCTGCAATTCAGGAAAGGCACTCCTTACAGCTAGATCAAACTCAATCGCATATCTAATTGTTGGCGACACTTTATTGTCACTGAAAATGCATGACTATCGATGCACGAACGGTTCAAATTAGCATGAAAAAGAATAAATCAGAGAATAAAAGTGAAAACGCAAAGACAAATAGAGCATATGAAACCTAGGTTCTTGGTTTCTCTTAACTTATGTTTACAAATTTTGTGTGAAAATGGCTAATTGTATGAGACATTATTAACAAAAAAAGAAGTCTAGGACTCTTATGATTTCGATAGGAAATAAATCTAGTATTTTTTTTGGTTTTTCACGAGGTTTCCTTAAACTCTTTGGGCTCAAGGTTAATCCCTACTTGTGGTGCGTGGCGGCCGCTAACCTGAAGGGAATTTTGCATATGATGAGAATTGAACACATGATATGTAATTATATCGTCCCACACATGTGAACTCAATGGCCTTAAAAATCATTGAGCCAACTCAATCGGGTTAAAAAAACAAGTAATTTTAAAGTATGACCTAAATTGACCTCCAATACATATCGTGACATGCTCATACATCAGAAAAAAGTTTTCGTGTAGCTTTGTATATTGTGAATGTGAACGTAATCAGGAGTTTAATTCGATGAGTTGAAGTTGGAGTTCTAAGTTCTAACTTCCAAATAATGATTTTTTTAGACCTTCCAACTTCCCATCATGATATCTGTGGCTCAAATCGTTGGTTATGATTGTATTAAACCAATCTAAATTGAAGTGAAATAAACTAATTCCAGACATACTCCTGTTAAATCCTACCAACTGATTTGAATGAGAGAACAAAGCTTTGAAAACATGGCCTAATCTCACACAACCAACACATTCGTTACATACCCACATTCGTCAAATGCAGACTAACGACAGCCAAGATGACAAGAAGCATCATACATTGACATTAATTAGACAACTCTATAAGCCAATCTTGTAAGAACCTCCACACTCCAGGGGCAACATAGGAAGTCTCTTCTCACTCCCATACCTCAAATTTGGTTCCCATACCTCTTGAAAAAACAGCTCAATCCAAATCTCCAAACTTTCCCCTCTCCCAAACACCAAAAATCAATTCCCTCACTTGCACACCAATGGAGCTCAAACCTCCTAATCTCACCATTCTTCTTCATACTCTCATCCTCACCATTCTCCTCAGCACATACTCAACTTCCTCACTTACATCTCCCAATCCCATCTCCCCCACCCCAACACCATCCCCAACCACATCCTCATCAACACTTGACCCAAAACAACTCCAAGCCTTAGACTCCCTTAACTTCCCAACATCAAAAGACCCTTGCTCAAACCCAAAAAATGCCACTCTTTGTGACACCTCTAAGCCATTTAGGCACCTGTTATCCCTCCACCTTACGAATTGTTCCGACGACGTCTCGCTTTCGATCACAGCCCTCAAATCCCTCTCAACTCTCCAAGATCTCCAGTTCACCGACTGCCCCATTGCCCCGGTTCGCTTCCCAGCTGAGTTGGCAACAAATCTCAGGACCTTCACTTGCATTAACAGCTTAAGGAAACTTACTGGTGTTTTCCTTAGCAGGTTTACCAATGTTACTGATCTAACAGTTTCTGGTGTAAACGTCAATGCTAGTGGTCCAAACATTATCCTTGGCAACTTAAAGAAGCTAAGAAAAGTTATAATCTCCGGTACTAACCTTACAGGACATTTACCTAAGTCTTGGCACCCAAGCATTACCTACATTGATCTGTCGAATAATCAGCTCAAAGGGCACATACCAACTTCTATTTCGAAGTCCGAAAACTTGGTCTTTCTCAGTTTGTCCAACAATGAGCTCGTTGGTGAGCTACCCACTACGATAGGTGACCTCATTGAGCTGAGAAACCTCTCATTATCGGGTAACAAGCTGTCCGGTTCGGTACCGGAGACACTAACATCTATGGCCTCATTGCAGCATCTTGATTTGAGCTCAAATCAGTTCAATGGTACAATCCCTGCATTCTTGAATGATATGAAGGGGTTACTTGAGCTTAATCTTGAGAATAATAACTTTCATGGGGTTATGCCGTTCAATGGTTCGTTTATTAAGAGGATGAAAGTGTTCAAGATTGGTGGAAATGATAACTTGTGTTACAATCACTCAAGTATTTCTCCTAAGGTTAAGCTTGGGATATCTCCTTGTGATAAGAATGGGTTCCCTGTGTCTCCTCCAGCTAAGTCGGTCTCGACCGGGGACGATGGGTCTGTTGATGATGAGGGGAGCTCCCAGGATGAGACTAGCCCAAAGAGTAGTGGTGGTGGTGGTCATGGTCCTAATAAGGTTGTTCTTGGTGTTGCTATTGCTTTGTCTTCTATTGTTTTCTTGATTATTTTCCTCATATTGTTGTCTAGGAGATGTGCATGAAAAAAGAACCAAAAAAAGAAAAGACGGGTTAATTTAGGTGCATTGGTAGATTAGGTGAAATTTGTTATTTATGGAAAAAGAAATATTGGTTTGTGTTGTATACATTGCAAGGAGATGTGGTGGAAATTGAAGGAGAAAGGTGGTTATTTTCACATTGGTGTGAATGTGATTGTTGTTAACTTGTGATTTATTCATTTGAGAAATATTGATGATGAAAGGAAAGAGTGCTTGTGATTCGTTATTCAGTAGATGTTCATGTTAGGTTAGGTGTGATGATTGTTGAATTTGGTTGTATAATTATTGTGACACGTTATTCACCAAAGGTGGAAAAGAAAGTGTTTGGTTCTATTGGTGCAAATGAAAGAAGCTTATTGTTAGTTTGGTATTGTGATTTGATTCTACAGATTTGATTTATGACTTCCTTTTTTCCATCTTTTAATCCTTTTCATAACTCTTTCCTCCTGGCAATGTGCTTCTTTTCTTTCTAGCAAAGGCTGCTGGCAGCATCACAAAACAGTTTACAATATGAATATGGATAATTAGTGTAGATCTCTAAGGAAGAGATCTTCTGCAATAGGTCCATTTGCTAAAAGCTGAAAAGGTCGAATTTAGCATCCTGGTTACATTACTTTTTTTCATGTAATCTGGTTGTACATTATAGTTAGCTTTATACCTTTTGGCCCTTTCTTTCTACTGGATCTCTCTTTGTGCTTGGCCAAGAAGTGTGAGTGAATGCGGTCATGTTGATACAGATGGATGATCGTTAGCCCTAACTGATCATATTTTCTGGTGATGGATATCAACCAGGGTAAAACTGTGGTTGTATATAATAAAATGGATGTTATTCTTATGATTTGTCACTATGTAGAGTGACGTTTACTGTTTTGGCCAAGATCTTCTTATGCAGGCAAAATCCTTCCTGCTTCTCAGAGGTTTTTCTCCTGACAGTTTGCAATTTCATATTTGTACTGATATGCTTGGTTCCAACTTCCAAGGCATTTTAGGAGCTATAAGAACTTTATTTAAAAAATGTAGCTGCAGGTTTCAGGATGTTTCGTTAATCTGACACTTACAAACTTACTGGCATTTCAATAATGAGGATACCTCGATGTGACCTGGAAAATACATGGAACATAAAGAAGCATTTATATGATTGTTTTTGACCATTTACTAGAAATTATACAAGTTGGCAGACTTCAGGTTTATTCTGTCAAAAACTATCAAATTTATCAGTTGGTTGATAGTTAATCCAGAGTACCAGACTTTTGGTTTGAGTCCAAGTATTCTAGTTAATGTAGTTATTCACAAGGCTCATTGGCTAGGTTAATGTCTCTGCTACGTGCAGTGTGCCAAAGATGATACGAACCTGAAAAACATTTCGTAACAAGCACAAAGAAGAGGAAAGACACCAGGAAGGCAGGAAGTTTCGTAATCTGACACGATTTCACTATTTCAGTAACGAGGACACTTCAAAGAATCATATTTTTGAAAGTTGTCGACCGTTAACAAGACTATTCAAGTAATATCAGTCTCGACAGATTCCAGGTTGATTATGTCAAAAACAATCAACATGATCATTTTTTTTTCCCAGTTGTCAACTGACATACTTCAGGTTTGCCTATGCACTATGTCACTATGATCAACTGATCATTTTGATTTCACCAAAAAAAAAAAAATCACTCAACGCCAAGAAGAATACAGATTGAAACTGTCTCTTCTCTGCACTATGTGCAGCGACTTAAGAAATGTGTAAAAATAAATTATGTAAGATATGAAATAGACTGTTATAGCACTCCCCTGCCAAGTTGAACTTTTAACACCATCAACTCATCAAGGTATCCTCTCAAGTTAACCAGAACTGATATCTTTTAATCGACCAAATCGAGGTCTGGATTGACATACACTGTTTCAGCTCGAAAATAAGCAAATTATCTCTATATATGTTCAAATCGGGGTAAGGCTGCGTACATCAGGCTCCCTCAGTACCCTGTCTTAGATGGGATTTACTGGGACTGTTGTTGTTGTTGTTGTATCTCTATATATGTTCAGAAATTAAGTCATACAAACAAGGTTCTAATGCTATCTATGTAGGGGAGGGGAAAATAGAAGAAGAAAAGAGATTCTGCACCGTGAAAGTCAGAGTTGAACTTCACCTTGCACTTCAATCCAGCAGCAAACCTCATTTTTCTTCTTAGATGGCCAACCCTGTTCTTCAATCTTTTCATATCTCACGTATTTTTGCTTCAGTATAAAGATTTAAACAATTGCAAAAAAACTGCATCTGATATTTTATCAGGCTTGACCGCTCGAGGCTTCCACTGTTGAAAGTATATTCTGCCTTTTTAATGTTGATGGTGCGCTGGAAATCTAAAAGACTAGAACTGAACATCTCAGACTGCTACGATTGGCTTCAGTTGCATATCTTCGGATAAGAATTTGCAGTTCCAGGCTTCCAGGATCAGATAGGAGATTTACAATGCATGCGTCACTTGAGGCCTCGACATTATTGTCTCAACCATTATTGAGCAAAACTGACCGACTTTGACTAAAGAGTATACATGAAAAGGAGCTCACATCAAACCTCTGATGTGACAAATTCACCAAATGCTGTTACTAGCTTCTTTTCTGTGTCAAATGCAAGAAAAACCAATTAGTTTTGACTTCTAAAGTAATATTATAGAGCTGCTTCACCCAAAATTTTATCTTTTGGGAACTGGTGATAATTCTGAAGTTATTTTCTTCTTACCTGAAGAAGCTTTACCCCTTCTATCCCGTATGTTACTGATGTACTCCATTCCAATTTCCAAAGCAAGTCTTTGAATCATGAGTACACTTGTGCTGAAGCTTCATTGCATAGCATGGTTATACAACAATTTCAATGCCATAATCCCAAGAATTTCTGGAAACACAACGTTACTGCAGAAGAATTTTTGAGAGTCATTGACCATAGTTAATAGTTGGCTACGTATGGCTCCCAATGATACAAGTAACTTATCCTACTTCTTTCCCTTGTCTCAATTTTTTTCAGCATTCGTAAGCAACAATGCTTCATACTCGTGCAAGGAAAGAAATGGAAACAAGAAAGTGTGCAAACACCAGTGACTCTGCTAGACTAAAAAAAGTGAGTCATTGTGAATACTATGCCGAAAGGGCATCCAGAATAAGAGTTGACAAAGTTCATAGTTTCGGAATCCAGATCCCTAGTTCACCTACTCACGTCCAACTTCCAACAACCAACATGCTCACGCAACAGAGATCTGCTATGCCTACCAGAAAAGAAATATACAATAAAGAGATTCAAAAAGAAAAGGATAAAAAGGAAAGAGGATGGCACAGCAATGTACATGATTTGAGTTAGAAATGTCATAACTCTTATGATAATCAACCTCTACAAGAGCAGAGTGCATCTCTGAAATGGTGAAAGCGGCGAGAATCCCTCAGAATGATCTCCCTGTGATGAGATTTTGACATGAACTTTGCCATTTCATGGCATTCATGACATACTTTTGAGTTCTTTGTCACACGTATGGTGCTTCCAGGGGCCAAAGTTAGCACCCCATAGGCCATGGCTGACATCTCAGAGTGCCCACACCCAGCAATTTCTCTATCCAACTTTTCTGCATCAACCACAGCGTACTTCGTTTTTGAAGAGAAACTTTGCTCCTGCATTTTTACTTTAAGCTTCTTTTGGAATTGCTGTATCCTCTTTGTCTCTGGATGTAAAGACACATTTTCTGCGAAAAAGATCTGCACTTTACCGTTAACTTCAATCCAACTACAAACTTGATTTTTCTTTCCATGGTAGCCAACCTTGTCTTTTAACCATTTCACTTTCTCCCATAATTTGGCCTCTGTATATATGTCTCCCATAAGCAGATAGTTCGATTCATTGTCTGGCTCCAATTGAAAAATATGCTCTGCCACCTCCTCCGCCAATTTGATATTCTGATGTACTCTGCATCCCTGCAGCAAAGCACCCCAGACTGCAGCATTTGGCTTCAGTGGCATATCTTCAATGAATTTGTATGCCTCTTTCAACCTCCCAGCGTTAGCTAGGAGATGAACTAAGCAAGTGTAATGCTCCAACTTGGGCTCGATATTGTATACCTCTTTCATCATCTTAAATATACCCCGCCCTTCATCTACCAATCCTGATTGACCACAACCACAGAGTATAGATGTGAAAGAGCTCTCATTCGGCTTAGTACCTTTAAGAGTCATCTCATTGAAGCATTTGGTAGCTTCACTTCCATGTCCATGAAAGCAATAACCAGAGATCATTATCGTCCACGATATCATATCCTTGGTAAGTATCATATCAAATGCCTTGCATGCAAGAGAAAGCGCACCACTCTTTATGTACATGTCAACAAGCGCATTAGCAACATAGACATCAGAGAACTGTCCGTTTCTCAGAATGTAGGCATGGATTTCTTTGCCCCTATCTAGACCAGCAAGGATTGCACATGCCGCTAGAATGCAAGACATTGTGATACCATCAGGTTTCACTTTATTTTGCTGTTGCATTTCTCGGAATTTTTTTAAAGCTTCATTGGGAAGACCATTCTTTACGTAACCTCCAATAATGGTATTCCAAGAGAATATGTCTACAATATGCATCAAGCTAAAAACTGATTGAGCGTCCTCCACGCTTCCACACTTTACATACATGTCGATCAGTGTGTTGCATACAAATAGATCAGACAACATACCTTTCTCTCTAACATAATCATGAACCTCCCTGCCATTATCCAGCAACCCGCTTGCTGCGCAAGCATTCAACACCGTGGATACGGTAACGTTGTCAGGCTTCAAACCCTTGTGTTTCATTGCGTGAAACAATCTGACCGCTGCACCAGAGTTACCTTTCCGAGCATATGCAACAATAAGTGAAGTCCACGAAACAATATCTCTATCACCCGCATGGTCAAAAACTCGATTAGCTCTATCTAAATCACCACATTGTGAATACATATCAAGTAAAGCATTGTTACAAGTCACCTCCTTAAGAGCCCTTGTTTTCAGAGCATAACCATGAATCATTTCACTATACTTAATCTCACCAATCTCCGAACAAGCAGTAAGAACACAAGTAATAGTTGTAAAATTTGGCATCACACCAACACTGACCATTTTCTTGAACACCTCAATTCCCTTCTTTGGCAAACCATTTGATACATACCCACTAATCATCGAGTTCCACGACACAACATCTCGGTCAGCTAACTCATCAAACAATCTCTCTGCACTCTCAACACTACCACACTTGAAATAAAACCCTATCAGAGAATTCACAACAATAGTATCCATCCCGAGACGCAATTTCAACAACAACCCATGAACCAATTTCCCTTCCTCTAAAGACCCTAACCCTGAGAAACATTTCAAAACACACGAAAACGTATACGAATTAGGCACAACAGAATGCTCCAACATCTTATGATACAAACTTACACCTTCACTAAACTCACCACCTTTAGCATACTCATTAATCAAAATATTCCACAAATAAACCTTCTCATTAGCCATCTTATCAAATATCTTCCTACCCATGATCAAATCCCCACAAGACACATACATAAACACCAGTTTTGCACCCAACATAGTTTCCACCTGCCAACTGTTTGACAAAATGACTGAGTGAACTTTCCTCCCATCATGTAATGACTTCCTATCAGCACAGAGTTGTAGCACTAAACAAAAAGTACCCACATCGATTTTCTCTGTTTTACAGCCACAGAGTGTGTCCACAGCCTCTCTTAACTTACCCTCTGCACAAAATTGTCGAATTATTTGGCTAATGTCAGCTGTATTTTTAGGTGAAACAGTGGTATTTAAAGCAGCTGAAGCTCTGAGTTTTGGTTGTTTGAGGTGATTACGTGAAATGGGTTTGGAGAATGTGATGGGGTTAATAAAGGGTCGGTGATAGTTTTGTCTTTGAGGTTTGTAAGAGAGAGATATAGATGAGGTTATTGTGGGTGTTGACATGGTGGTAGTGACTAGTGAGAGAGTGGAACGCGGGAAAGTCTAACGAGATAACATAACTATCTTTAACTAACTAGTTAACGAACTTTAATTTATGACCAACTAATTTACAGTTTAACCTCTCATATTATTCTAACATTCTTAGTAACTTATCTTAAATGACGAGTTTCCTTTACCACGTGTACCTATAATTTAGTTTAGTTTGTTTCACTCAAGTGATTCCTTGTACACTTGTGAGTTGTGACCAAAATTAGGTTCAGTTTAGGTGTTTTAATTTAGGTTGATCCAAGTTCAGTTTAAGAGGATGAAGCCTTCCAAAGTCTTAAAGTTTTTCTATCTTTTAACATAGTACAGTAGAACACTAGAAGTCTAGAACTACATAATTGTTGGGGACACCTTCGAGGGTCAATTAAAGTCAAACAACCCTAGTCCTAGTAAATACAATGAACCAAGGGACATGTACTAAGAGAGACTCAAAAGGTTAACTAAGGAGACCTTAAGTCAACAAATATAATGAACTAACGGGCATGTATTTTTTATATTTTATTTTGACAATGGATAAACTACCAGTGTATTCGGTAACGTAGACTAATATATCAATTAAACGGAGCTTCCCTATATAATTTAACGAGGAAACTAAGTCATGTTTTCCCAAAATACTAAATTGGTATATTAAGTGATAATAATTCGTCAATTTGGTATATCGTCGCTGCCAAATGGGTATATTAACTGGCCTCCGTTGCCAAATCTTTATATTAATTAATTGGTTTTCGATACAAAATTAACGCATTTAAAGTTTAAATGAGGCGGAGATTAGAATCTTTTAATAAAATAATATTCTTTTAAATTTCTTTTTTTTTCTATATTTCGCTCATGTACCCATTTGTCAATTACTATTCAGTCCTTTTTCCTTTTATTTTCTCATGTTTCCATTCATTTACTACTATTCCTTTCTCTTTAATAATTCTTTCTCCATATAAAACTGATGGGCAAAGGAGAAAAATAACAGAAATGACATCAGAAATATAAAAAAATTATATCAATTTGAAAGCGGTGATACTTAATATATCTAATTGAAAAGTGGTGTCACTTAATATACCAAATTGGTATTCCGGGGCTTACTCACGTGTACACACCTCTCTTTATATATCCACCCTCTAGTCTTGCGCCCTAATCTTGCACCTTTCAAACTAACTTATGCATTAGAGGGGGTTGTCGAGAGTCGAGACACACCCCCAAGTAAGGTTTGCTACTCGTGCAGTAGTAGTACATCATTTACTCAATAGGAGTAACGTGGGAGCACCACCCCTAGACATCTAGGTCCAAGCCCTCCATTCCAAAAGTGGCCCGCAAGTTTTGGATAGCCTCCAAGTCCAAGTGACACTTTAGCCTTTAGAGGATCAGCCACAATGACTTCCCCATAGCTCATGGGAAGAGGGAGGATAAAATGAATCTTCCTTCTTGACGTTCTTGTTACAATGACTCTTGGCAAGTCATTTTTGTGACTTTGACCTTGTTTGGGAGTTAGCAGTTAGCAGTTAGTATTTAGAAGTTAGTAGTTAGTAGTGAGCAATTAGTATGTTTGACTAGCAGTTAACAGTTACAAGGTGTTTGGTAGTTATCATTTAGTATTTAGTAGTTTAAAGTGTGAAATGACATTTAAGCCCACTTCTATAATAATTAAATATTTCTTTTAGGGGTAATAATGTCTTTTTCACCTACAATACCCCACTTGCTCACGAAATGCTGTCATGATCAGCATTTCTAGTTTAGTAGTTTTGAGCTCCAACTACTATGAGAAAATGCTGGTTACCGAACATTGCAATTAGTAGTTAATAAAGTCAAAACTACTAATGGGGCCCAAAACTTCTAAATGCTCATTGGAAATGCTGTTGGCCAAACAAGGCCTTTGCTTCGCATGAATAATGTCATGTTTTTTTATCCAATAAATTGATGACACTTGTCCTTTATTAATTTTGTTTTATATTGGCCTTGTTTGGTTGAAGAGTATTTAGCATGAGCGGTTAGTATTTTGTGTTATAAGAGTAGTTTTGACTAGGTCAAAATACTCTTGGTTATGTTTGGTAAAGAGCATTTTTGTGGGCCAAAAATGTTTTTTGCAAAATGTTCTTCATAACAACATTTTCACTATTCACCAACAATTTACACTATAAAACTGTTAACTTTTACCAAACAACTCAAAACTGCTAACTGCTAATCAAACCTACTAACTGCTAACTACTAACTACTAACCGCTAACTGCTCATGCTTTCTCCCAAACAAGGCCATTATCTCCACAGTGACAAGTGAGAGAGGAAATGACTTTGGGTTATTGATTGTTGTGGGTAAAAATGACTTGAGTCATTGAAAAGTTTAATTTTTAAAGAAAATGATGTGGAAAGGAGAGAATTATAAGAGAGATATGGATGACCTCTATAACTCTATAAGGTGAGTTATTGCTACTTATGGCCTTAGGAGAACCATTTTGGATAGCCTCCTGATACAAAAGTGATTAACTTTACATATTTTAATCAAACTAAAAAAATCAATTTATTACTAATTTTGAGTACTAATTTTGCATTTAAGAACAATCATCTCTATAAATTTATTATTACTAAGTCATCTATGTTAGTGTGAACTCAAGTTACTTTTATGATATACTATAAATAACTCATATTCGATCACTATTTCAATCAAACTATAAAATCTAGTGACACCATAAAAAAAATCACATTATTACTTCTATTTGACGCCAATTTACTTGTAAATTAAATATATCAAATTGTGGCAATAAAAAAGAGATGATGGTATGGCGATTAAACACTACTAAAATTGAGTCTAAAAGAAAAAGTCACTAGTAAAATTCAAGAGACATGCAAGAACCAATGAAACTCAATTCTTATATGGTAAATCCAGGCATATTTAATTTCTTACAAAACTATCTTTCATTCTTTTAATCAAATTTTTAAAATTCTATTTGTATCCTTTAATTTCTTATATTACTTCTATTTGTATCTTCCTGCATGTTATACATTTCTGAAAATTCTTTGACCAAGAAAATTCATTAATCGTGGGAAAAAAAATACATTATGATGTATAATGATCATAAATTCATTATACACCTAGGCTGCTATGTAAATTGCCCACAAAAGTTATCAACGTATTTTTATTTTCTGAAAGGTAAAAAAAATATGACAAAATTGTTGACAATAATCCCGACTTGCAAAATTAATGAGAATAATCCATACTTCAAGCCTTGTAGTGCAGAACAATCCAATGACATTTTAAAATATGTCAAAATGTAAAATTAAAACTTTGGTTATACGTTTATCCATCAGATTTTATGTATTTCATAGTTTAAATTAAAATTGGTAGCTTAATGTAAGGTTTAACTTTTCAAAAAAAATTCTTGTAAACCTTAATTAGACGTTTCGGGCTACAAGTTGCAAACTAGGCCTTATGAGCCCGTTCTTTAGAGTTGAATGTTGCTAAATTGAATTGAAGTGAAAAAAACTGAACTTTTTATTTAATTGTTTTGACAATCAACCCCTTGTTACAAAACTATCAATATTGTACGTTATAAAACTATATAGTGAGGCCTTTGCAATGATAACTGCGAATGTATATCGAGATCAAAACAGATTACATTTGCAACTGCGAAAAAATTAAACTAAATGTGGCCTAAGCGAAATAATATTTTTAAAGTTAAGATTATTTAGATATAATCAAAAGACAACTTAAAGAGAAGGATAAATTATTGGGAGGCCCCTTTTATATAGTCGACTTTGTATCAGCACCCCTTTTATAACACTTTTTGTTACAACACCCCCCAAACCTTAAAAGTGTTGTTTAGACACCCCTAAATGGGATTTTCGTCCAAAACTCATGGTGAACTTCCAAAAATGCCCTCGACTGAACAGACGCCCGTATGTTTATCCCCTCCTTCCTTTCATTTTCACTCTCATTTCCCTCATTTTACAAAGACACTCCCATTGTTTTTTTTTCTTTTTAGTTTTCTTCTTTGATTATCCAACACAACATCTTTCATCAGCATTGAAACTCTCTCTCTACTGCCATTGTTTAATGTTAGAATTTGGAGAAAGCAACAACAGAACAACTAATGTCATCATTCATCGCCAACCCAACCTTCTCAGACTTCTAACATCACACAAGCTGCAACAGTTGGATAAACTTGTTGGTGCTTCGGGTTGAAGGAGTGTAGTTGTGCCAAGTCATTCTAGATTGGTTGTGACATTGTAATTTTTTAAGTTAGTTTTGTAATTACAAGAACTAATATTGCCACGATGAAACTTTTTTTGATGATTATGGTTGAAGTATTGGAGACATTGTGTAATGACAGTTTCATTTTTAATTTCAGATGCTTTTATTCATAAGGAGAATTTGTGCAACTTTATTTCATTAGCTTAGCTTGCAAAATTACAAAACATAGTAGGCTTTACAAATTAATATTCTTTGGTGTTCTAATGTTTTGGGGAAAAGAGGGAGATTAATTTGAGAAGAAGAGTGAAATTGGAGGGAAATGTGGTAATGTAGGAGGGAAATATGGTGTAACCGTCATTGTATTCATTCTCACACTCCTCTCCCATCGCGTGAGTTCAGTCGAGGGCATTTCTGGAAGTACTTCCAGGGTTTTGGTCGAAAATCCCATTTGGGGTGTCTAAACAACACTTTTAAGGTTTTGGGGGTGTTGTAA
Source organism: Pharnaceum exiguum (assembly GCA_900322385.1). NCBI lineage: Eukaryota > Viridiplantae > Streptophyta > Magnoliopsida > Caryophyllales > Molluginaceae > Pharnaceum > Pharnaceum exiguum. Next base: position 8,189 of record ONZK01004924.1, on the reverse strand, counting down.
CAAAAAGTGTTATAAAAGGGGTGTTGATACAAAGTCGACTATATAAAAGGGGTCTCCCAACAATTTATCCTAAAGAGAAATAGGATTATTCCGATCAATTTGGTACCATTCGCTGTTTTGCCTGTTTGCGTCTAAGCTCTGCCCTTTTGTTTTCTGTTTTTGTGTGGCTAGTATTTAAACGTCTCAGAGGGAATGATAGAGAGAGATTCATTTTAGATAGAGAGGAAGAAACACAACTTTATCCCAACAGGCAGATAACCTCAGAGGCAAAGTGAGTAAACTGTTGAGACAAACAGAAACACAATGGAGGCAACTGCTTCCGCTGTCTTTAGCTATCCAAAGCTCAGCAAACCCACTTCCTTATCCTTATCCTTAGGAGGTACCTACTTTCCTTCACTCTCTCCTGAACTTAATTATTTCATTTATCCTATTTGACAGTTTACTTGTTTGGTTGCAACTTGCAAACTAATGGATTTACATATATTTCGAATAATTTGTTGACCACTTTTGTCATTTTTGAGTAGATATTGTTTCTGTTCTTTCTGTGTCTTCTTGCTATTTGTGCTTAATACATAAATGGGTATAAGTTGTTTTCGAATAATAAGTTGAGCTAGCATTGTTTTTGATTTGTCACCTTGTCCTGATGAATATTTTCTTAACTATACTAGTATAGTTGAAAAATAATACAGTTAGGTGTTTGTTGTGTGTGTTGAGTATGATGATAGATTTGTGTGAAGCCGTGAAGGCAGATAATTATGTGAAAGGTAGAGAATTAAGTGACGGATGTTATTCTATAGGATGGCGTTGCCAGCTAATTAAGGATTCATAGGATTACAATACATTGCTAAGGTACTGGTTGTGATTTTGGTGTGGTAAAATGGTCCTGTTAAGGATCTCTTTCGTTGTTTGAACTAGATTCCGCATTTCTCAATGACTGGAATGTCTGAAAAAGCTCATGAGGAATTGCTTAGATTTGAAGCCAACAGGAAAAAAGGAATTCTTCATGGCTAATTTGCTGCTGTTTGGTCATAGATTGAATGAAAACTTGTCTGCAGAGCCAGATGTGTGTTCGTTTCTAGTACTTTAGTTATGGTGTGGATATTGGGTAATGCTTTGTTAATAGTAATAAGTTGTATGGCCGTGTTCAAAAGATAATTTAAGTAAATACAAGGGGAACACGAACGAGTACAGATTTTGCTGTGTTAACCACCATTATGATAGTGAGTAAGTAAAGTGGTGGGTGAGAGAATTAGTAGTTAGTAGCTCTTCTGTAGTTCTGTCTCACTGAACTGTGAGTGAGGATCATAATCACCTGTTTTGATATTTTAATCCTTACAGCTGGTTGCGTTGATCCAGAAGTTACAGAAAGAAAAAGATGTTGGTACTTCAGACCTGTTGCAATGCAACTTGGCCCTTGAGATGAAATGCACAAGTTAGGAAAAGAAAAAGAAGTTAGCACATCAGATGTGTTGTAATACAACTTTGATGAACCTTTGGGCAGGATATAGTCATGGGTGTAGACCGAGGGAATGTGTGTTGAAAATTGAGAAAGGAAGACTTGTCCTTGACAGAATCCCCTTAGAGTCCTAGACTCAAAGCTCTTGTATTGAGTAATTGCTTGTCTTTTTATTAAATAGATTATGCTACAGCCCCTTTTATAGGCTGCTTATGACTGAATAGTAGAGGAATCATTTACAGGATCTCAACTAAGTGAACTAACAACGAAAGAGATCCCATGATTGCGTGCTTGCGACTAATCAAGGATTCTAACTAGATGACTAATAAGGAAATGTAATAAAAGATAACTAAGGAAATAAATGGTGAGGCTGCTTAGCTCCTTTGATTGTATGATGTTGGATTCCCACCAAAAGCATCCATATCAAAAACTTGGCCATAATTGAATTTCAGATTAGTTAAAAGAATTTGCTTCTGTGATTACCAACTCCCAGTGCCTTCAAAGATTTAGATGGGTGAGCCATTTTGAATTAACCTTTATCTTCACAGCAATTCCCTCTGACAGGGTGGATATATACGAGTGATTTTATGTGTATACATATTTGTGGATAGGAACTGAGTGATCATTTCTTGATGCAGCTTGTTATATTTGGCAGAGCATGTCTACATACCACCCAATAACTCCAGCAAGATGCTACTATGTCAAAGTATTTCTTTCATGAACAGAAGGATGAAGTTTCGCAGCATCAAGAGCTTCTGCATTAGGGCGATTGATGAAGATGAGAAGTTGCATAGATCATCTGACAAACAGGCTAGCCGAGATAGATTGCTTGCTTTGTTGAAGCATATAAAAGATTCGATCTCTGAAGATGAATCTAGGAGTAAGAACAAGACTTCTCACACATTGGATATTGGTTCTTCCGATAGGACCCCGGTGGTGGAATTTTTTCGGCCAAACTTGGATACATTAAGTGAGAAAGTTTTCTTCTCTTTTCTTTCCCAAATGACTTAATTTGGCTGTATCTGGTTGATTACTGCTGCGTGAATGTTTTGAACAATGAAGGAACACTATTCTTAAGATTCTCTATATCTTGTCTTAGACAAGGGTCAAGCGTCTTGTTATTTGAATTAAGATTGCACCATGATATGATCAAAAAGTTGGTGATTGCAAGTTAAAAAACAATGGTCCAAAGTCAATGCCAAAACCTGATTTTCCATGAAAATATGCTGAATAATGGATTTCATTTATTGTTGCAGTTCCAAATGACAATGCAAAAGGTGACAAAGCTAATGGAGACCAGTCTAATCCCACACCAGAAGCAGAACCTTCAATTGACTTCAAGTCAACTCGACAACCTTCCAATTTCATCAAGAGGTCTCCAATTCCAGCAGCAACCCCGTTAAGAGGTGGTGAATTAGAGGTGACTAACGGCGCAATGCCAAGCACTGGAGCTCCCATAGAGCTGCCGCAATTTGATGCAATGAAACTTGGTGAACTGAAAGAGCTTGCCAAAGAGAAAGGAATCAGAGGCTATTCTAAACTAAAGAAGAGTGAATTAGTTGAACTACTGAAGTCCCAGATCAATTAACTTGACGGGCCATGATGAAAGCCTCCTCTTTATATGGACTGCTATTTTGCCTGTGCTCACTGCAAATTTTGTTACATAGATCATGTTCGAGCTCCTGTTTTCCTTAGTCCTTTGATTTTCTTGTTTGAAAAGTTTACTTCATCATTCAGCCTGAGAAATGTTGTTGAGAAGCCTGTTGTTGTCGGTTTGTTTTTTTTTTTGGGGAGGGAAGTAGCCTTTTGTTTACTTCTGCTACGTAATACTTTGCTCGCTTGGTAATCATTTATCAAAATTTCCTCGGTTTCCAGTATATCTTTTTACGTTTAACCCAAAAGGACTTAACTATGTTACTTATGGTTAAATGAAGGGCATTATTACGTCACTAATCAATGGTAAACATAATAGAGTTAGGTCAAAATCCCAAATTGATAACTAAACAATAACCTCGGGCACCTAAATCATAAATAGCAAACCTCAGGTAACAAAAGTGGAATTAGTCCAAATCTCAATTCCAAATTTCATTTTCCCAAAATGTTAAATTTTCAAATATAATATATCTCGCACAAAGTCAATCATCTCCATTGGATTATTACTTGTTCTTGATCCACTTAAAGTACCATCAAAATTTTAATATCCAACTACAACATAAACCACACTACACCAATATCTAAGTCGCTTCAAAATCATGTTTTTCAAATCACAATATCAAGGATATTGTCAAAGCAATTAACTTTATGTTTAAGTAGTTCAATCACACTTCCTATATAAAAGAAAAACAATATAACACTTTCAGTAGTTCAATCATATTTAATATAAATTCTCTCACAGCTTTCTAATTTTAAATTACCCAACTCTTTTATCATTTTCCCCGATATTATTTCCTTAATATTCTTTCCCCCGACTCTAGAAATCATAAAGAGTTGATATCGCTTTTATACCATCTTATAACACCTCCAATTTTATATGATACAATAAAATAATATAAAATAATAATTTTAAGTAATAATTTCGGCAGAGTTTCCTTTATTTTGTCATGAAACCAAAAACTTAAAACTTGAAAGAGATATATACAACAACCAATCAACGCCAAAGCGGAAGCAATCCCAAAACCGAAAATATTATCGCCACACTTGATCACACGTCAAATGTTAAGATTAACAACAATAACACCCAACTAACAATTCGTTTAATTAGGTCTTCTAACCTTTCTTTGGGTTAATACGAAAAGATAGTACTCTTCCATCAAAAGAGAAAAGAAAAGATTGGTACTCTACTCTAGCAACGCACATTTACCCTAAACGGACCTCACATGAGTTCCATTAGCTTCATTTGCAAATGCACTACTCCCTAAAGTAGTAGGTCATAGAGCGAGACAATACAAAAGAAAATAAAAACTCAAACATTTCGCTGGTAATCGCACAAGAAAATACTTTAATTGGGTCGAATACACATACACACCACATGCCCAGTTTATCAATCCTGAGTATGTATGGTGTATAAATATAAGTTAAAGGTACTTAATCGATTAAATGATATTTATAAAACTCATGAAATGAACACAAACACTTATAAAACCATATTAATTTTGATAAAAACAAATCAAAATATATTTTTATAAATAAATATAGGAAATATACCATTTTAGTTACCTGATATATAGCATAATACCATATCGATACACACTTTTTTCAATATTCCAATTTGGTTACCTGAATTTTATGACATTGTACCAAAATGGTTACCTGAATTTTATGACATTGTACCAAAATGGTTACCTGCTATGACGCCGTTAATTTTTTCCGTTAGTTTTGCATAGGTGTCAGATACTAATTGGTTGAGATTATTTGCCAGTAGAATAATAATGTAAGATGACCCTTTTACCCTCAATTTCAGATTTCTTTTTAATTTTCCTTTCCTTAATTCTGTTTCCTTTTTCTCTCACTTTCACCTCCCCTTCCCCAAAACAAAAATCATCGTCATCTTCCTCCAACATTTATCATCAATTCATCTTCCTTACCAAACATCACCATCAACAAGCACTCTCTCTCCTCCCCTCCTAATTCTGCGTAACTCACCATCTCACCCTCTTATTTTCTCATTAATTATCATCATTATTATCATCAAGCACCACAATTAACTACCTCACCAATTCAGCCTTCCACCACCCCAAACTCTCACCCACGAGACAAAACCCATTAACCCCAAGTCCGATCCAAAGCATCCAGAGCCATCACCATGAGTCCTCCTCCACTACGACACCGCTGCCACGCTGAGTTGAGCACTCCCCACGCCAACTTCGCCTTTGCAATCTCTCCACACCCAAATCACACCGCAACGACCAAGTTTTTCATCCCCCAAGCCTCCTTGAATCCACTCTCTCTCCTTCCCATTTCTTACCATTGACACACCCTCCACAATACCCCAACCCATTTCCTTCACACGACCCTCAACGACCAAGCTAGTTCTTCATCCCCCAAGCTTAGATCTGACATTTGTTTTCCTTTTTTTGGTAATAACTAATGACAAGCAAAAACGACTGGAAATATGACAGTATGTAAGCGAAAGGGTAATAACAAAAAGCGATATTTAGGGAGGTGGTGGCCGGAGGTGTGAGCTGGTATTGGTGGTGATTTAAGTTATTGTAGATGACAACTGGTGGGGACGGCCACGAGGCTGTGAGAAGATAGTACGAGGAGTACAAGGAGATACTGTGGAAGAGTGACAGTGTATTGAAATTGTGGGTTTTCTTTTTTAGTTTTTTTTTTAAAATATAAAGAATTAATTATAGGGAAAACAAGTAAAAGAAAAAGAATAACAAAAACTAAGGGCAAAACAGTCAATTCAATGTATTATTTATTTTCAACCGACCAGCATTTGACACATGGCACTATTAACGGAAAAAATTAACGGCGTCATAGCAGGTAACCATTTTGGTACAATGTCATAAAATTCAGGTAACCAAATTGGAATATTGAAAAAAGTAGGTACCAAGATGGTATTATGCTATAAGTCAGGTAACCAAAATGGTATATTTCCATAAATATATCATTCCAAATTTATTTTCAAAAGTAAATATTAAGACTCAATATTATTTACTAAAAATATTATCTAGGTCCTTCCTTCGATTGTTAAGGGCCGGGCTAAACTTGCGTATTTTTTCCTGAAAATAATCGATGTCCAAACCCTCCTCTTTTAAATGTCGGGAAGGGAGGGTCCCATGGGCAGCCCGCCTATGGTCAGCTCTATTAAGATTTAGGTCCGTGAGAACTTATGTAAAACCTACTTACTATTTTCATTAATTTTCATTGACAAGCAATTGATATTGAATTGCCTTACTTATTTCATTACCCCCAATATATTTCATTGCCCAACTTTTTCATTGTTCTCACGGGCGGAATCAAGAAAAAATATTAAAGGGGAACAAAAAAGATTGAGGTTAAAAAATATATGCTAATAATAGGAATTGAACCTTGTCGAGGGAAAAATAAGGTATAAGAGAGACCAACAAGGCTAAATGTTTTCATGGTCGATGGGTGTTAAATGATAAGTGTATAAAATACACTATAATTTCTAGTGTTTTCCTAGGTCTATTGTTGACTTCTTGATGTGTTTGGACTCATTTCGGTCTTTTCGATCGCATATATTACCTTTGTGTTGTTTGCACTTGTAGGTAGCACATTAGAGTAAGAACATGAGAAGTTGGCATCATTAGTTGAATAAAAGAGGATTGGAGAAGTGACGTATGAAAAAGGAGTTCAAACGATGAAGTTTCAATGCTTAATGAGCCCATGATGCTATGCCCATAGTTCAGGCCGTTGTTAGAATTGTGGAAATGAGCTAATATGCGTGCATTGTGCTTAGAGACATGCCCATACTGCGAATACTGTAATCCGTAGAGAAAGCTGCCTACGCCGTGCTCAGAGATATGGGCATAGCTAGTGCAGAAGAAACGGTTTATATTCCCATTTTGACCGTTACAAACCAACTCCTATTGTAGACGCCCGGGCCCCGTCGCCTAATGGGAGATCATTAATCCCCGTTTGGTTCTAGGTAAACCCAGTTGTCCACCGCGTGGGTAGGTTTGAATGCTAATGCTTAGGAGTCATCACCAATTTTATTAAGTATAATATACTATTAGGAAAACAATTGGAAAACATTTTTAATATTATTTGCCTTATTATGGCTAGGGTGATATTTGTACAGGAATGTTAAGAAATGCCACTTACTTATTAAGATAAACAAGTAAGGTTTTAACCAGAAAACTGTAACGGTTCGGGGACAAAATAAGCACCTCTACTAAACAATTAATTCGATTATATG
>ONZK01004923.1:0-10351 GCA_900322385.1 Pharnaceum exiguum | reverse complement strand
AAGTAATAAACTAATAAATGTAATAATTATAATAAAGACACGAAAAAACAACAAAAAAAAAAAAACGCTGATAAAATTGGGAAAATTAACATAAATGGTAAAAGACTGAAAACTGGAAAAGAAGAACGAAGAAACGGAGGTCATACTCCATAATCTTCCCAACGCCTCCTCAGTCTTCATCTCCCTCGGCAACGAGACATCTCTGCTTCCACTTCTCTTCTTCTCCCAGTCCCTCCATTCCACTCTCTCTCCTCACATCTCTTCCTACTCAAACAAAATGACATCAAACCCCCTTTCTTAGCCTCCAATCCCCGCTTTTCTCCCTCCCTCAAAAAAATGAGAAATCTCAGATACACACTCACCCACTTACTTCCCAACACCAGTCCTACAATAGGCAGATGTAATCAAACTGGAAGTAACATACTTACAAGATGGTACAGCAACAGTAGTAATAATAATAATAGGAACAAAAGGTATGATTTTGATTGGGATAAACTAAGGCCAATGATAAAAAAGAGGATTGAAAATAGGGCAGGTGATTACCCTATTAAGTCTTTGATCCCTGTTGCCCAAGAAGTTCTTAGAGCTCGTGCTTCTCTTCTGCATGGCGTTTCTACCCTTCTCAACTTCACCCCTGCTGTGGCTTGCAAGTATGTTTCTTTTCTTTTTATTTTTGCTTTTTTTAGTACAAAGTTATTTGAAAGATGTGTTCTTTTTGCTTTTTCTGTTGTTGGGTTTTGTTTGTTTGTTTGTTTGTTTGTTGTGATTAGGTAAATGGGATTTGTTTTTTCGTTTTTATGAATGGGATTGTGTCTTTGAGTGGTTAATGTTGAGACTTAGGTGAGATGATAAAATAATGATGATAATGCAAAAGGAGTTGTTTTGATTGCAAGTGAAGTTAATGTTAATGTTATTTTGAGGTAAAGATTGGAGTGAACTTTGTAAAGTGTATGAGAGGATAGGAAAGACGAGGCTCGGATGGTTTGGAATTTCGTGGACGGTGGAGGGGTTATTTCTGATGAAGGAGGCCTAATGTAAAATAGTGCAATAGAGGCAATGCAAGGTAAGGCGTGGCTTGGCGATGATGGATGCATTTTGGTGTTGTAGCAAGGAGGTGTAGAAGGTTGATTAAACAAAAGAGGAAGTATGCGCATAATTGATTAATTGTATCGAAAGAAAAAGTATTTAAGACATGTTGGGTTCATCTTGTTTCCCTTGTTTTGAGTTTAGTTCAGAGTTCTTAGTTTTCAATGTTTATTTCTAAATACAAAAATAAAAGATCGTTAGGAAGGATGATGAGTAGTGTTTTCATATGATTTAAAATGGTTGGGGTAATGGGGTTATTTAAAGGGTTAAAGTGAACTGAAAAAACTTTCAGTGAATTTTAGCTGAAAAGAAATTACACTAATACGCGTAAAGAGTAGCATCTGGGGTTCATGCTGTGGAACTTGTTTTTTCATTTTAGCCTATTTTTGAATCTTTTTTCTTGTGTGTCTGAGCCTATTTGTGCATGCAATTGTTTTTTGCGCACTCCATTTTATCCATTTAAGTTAGGTTGTTGGTCTTGCATGCTCTGTTACTTCGAAAGATTAAGGCTTCCGTTCTTTTATCCCTTTCAAATTATGCAACTTAACTGATGGCATTTCTATTTGGCTGAAATTCTTTGCAGATTTTGTCCAGAAGTATATGTTGGTCAGACAGGTCATGTTATTAAGACCTGCCCAGGTTTCAAGGGTCATAAAAAGATTCAGAGCCATCGATGGGTAAATGCAGCACTTGATGATATCCTCGTTCCTGTACACGCATTCCACCTGGATCGCATGTTTCAAGATGAGATCAAGCACCAGCAAAGATTTGATTTTGAGCGTGTCCCTGCTGTTGTGGAGTTGTGCTGGCAGGCAGGAGCTCATTGTCACGATGTAGATTTTCAAGCTGGTTTGTCAAACTCTGTTATTGCTGATGATGCTACCTCCATGTCCAATGACAAGTTAAGAGACATAGCTAATACAACAATGAAGGCATGGGAAATACTTAGACAAGGTGTTGAAAAGCTATTGTTAGTATATCCAGTAAAGGTTTGTAAGCACTGTTCGGAAGTTCATGTGGGACCATCAGGACACAAGGCCCGACTTTGCGGAGTATTCAAGTATCAAAGTTGGAAAGGGGCCCATTTCTGGGAGAAGGCCGTTGTAGATGATTTAGTTCCACCAAACGTTTTGTGGCATTGTCGGCCTCACGATCCTCCAGCTCTCTCAGATGAACACCGCAATTACTATGGACATGCACCAGCAGTAGTGGCTCTGTGTTGTAAAGCTGGGGCTGTGGTGCCTGGAAAATATTTCTGTATGATGAAATCTCAGGGTTTAACGAGACCCACTGTATTAAATGCTTCTGCTTAAGTGAAAATCTTGGTAGACCCATGTCACTATTTTTCAAGCTTACAAGGATTCTTCCTCAGCTCCATCGACTCATGATGGCTGTTTTGAGTATTTTCTGGTATGTTCAAGTATTTAAATTAATTTGTTGTGCAGCATTTAAGATCATGAAACTATAGTTTTGTCCTTTATTGTCATAAAACTTTCTTTTCATCTTTGAGTGCGTTGGGCATTTTTAGACCGTGTGCTAGAAAGGAAAGGTTTTGGATTGTGGTGCCACTGGATTAGGGGTTGGTAATATGATGCACATTTTTTCGTCCTTGTTAATGGTGCCTTACGAGAGTGGTTTACTTCCTCTAGGGGTCTTCGGCACGTTTTCTCCTTTCTTGTTTACTATGGTGGTTGGCGTTCTTAACAGGATGTGGGGAAGTGGGGTTAGTGGATGGTTTTAGAGTTGGGAGGTAGGATGTTTTAGTTTCTCATCTGCAGTTTTCCGATGATATGATTTTGTTCCTCCAATAAATCTATGGAGAAATAAATTTATTTCAAAATGTGCTTTCTATTTTCCAAGTCTTCGAAATGGTGTCGGGCATGAAGATCAATATAGATCATAAGATCAATATGGAAAAGTGTACTTTGGCTGGAATCCATTTGTAGGAGGGTACTTTGCTACAACTTGCTGAAATGGTGGGCTTCCCCATCCTAGAGTGGCCTTTGATTTATTTGGGGGTACCTCTAGGCGGTAATCCTAGTGCACGTGCTTTCGGGGAACCCGTAATTACAAGAGTGGCTAAGAGGTTAGATAATTGGAAGGGGTCCCATTTTTCTTTTGGAGGGCGGATTACCATCATTAAGTGTTGCTTATCTTCAATACCTTGTATTATATGTCTCTCTTCAAACTTCCGCATGTGTGGCTAGACGTATTGAGAGTCTTATGAGGAATCCCTTATGGGAAGGGATGTAGGGTAATGGGTTACCTTAGTGGAGTGGGAGCAAGTGTGCAAGACTAAAGAACAAGGATGGTTGGTTGAGGTTTTTGGAGAATGAGGGAAAAGAATGTCGCATTTATTAGGACGTGGTTATGGAGGTTTCCCTTAAAGGTTAGTGGTCTATAGCGTAGAGTAAAAAAAGTACATATGGATTGGATGGTAATGGTTGGGATACACACCACCTTCTGTAACTCATGCATCGTCGTGGAAGTTTATCTCCCAACTCTCACACTTGTTCCATCCTAGGGTCACTTACAAGGTCCGTAATGGCAATCGTGTACGTTTTTGGGTGGATGGTGGATGGAGGGAACTTTTTTCTCTTTCAGCTTTCCACGGATCTATAGTCATACTATAGTGTTCATCATGCTTTGGTGTGCTCATTCTATACGCATAAAGTGAATGAAGGAGGGGGAATGCTTGTAATCGTCATTTTTGTAGGCTTCCCAATGAGTGGGAGATAGAGGAGCTTGCTAGTTTGTTTATTGTTGTGGAGAATGCTTAGTTATTACTTTATGGGTTGGGGGGAATTCATAGGCGTTTTCTCTTGTAGTTCTTCTATGACTCGAACTAATGGTTCGCTCACTCACTCGTTTCCATAAGTGAATTATATATGGAAGTGCAAAGCACCCCTAAAGGTTCGTGCTTTTTTGTTGGACTATGGTATTGGAGCGAATTAACTCTATTGACTTGAGGACATGAGGCACTAACGTAGACCAAGAATTACACGAGGAGCGGTTAAACGGAGCCACATTTATTTCTTTATATGAGGCGGCTCTTTCTTTTTGGCTTAGACTATTCCAACTAGTAGGAGAGGTTTGGGCTTCTCAGAGTGATTGACTTCTGGATTAGGTATTTTGGATTTGGAAGAGGTTCTATAGACAAGCAGATTTTGTGCTAGAGCGTAATAGCCGTGTTCTGATAAGTGTTTTCATTGTATTGATTTCATTTGGGGGAGGGTGGAGTCCTTAACTTCTTTGTGGGCAAATTTTGGTGGGGCTTTTAGGGATTATTTACTTTCAATTGTACAACGCCATTGCAGCTCTTTGCAACTTTATTGAACTTGATAGACATCTCGTCCTTTGAGGCTCATTTGACACGTGTTATATAAAACTTTTTTTTCTTTAAATAAAATAAGGAGACGATCTTCAGTTCTTCACTCATGCATACAGAACGAGCTTGCTTTTGCTTGGAGTTTTTCTGTCTTCCAGTTGGCGATTGCCTTCTGCAATATTTGTCAAGTTTACTTCTGATTTACTCTCATTTTTCAACTAATGTGACCCGCCCGCCCTACTCGTTCCAACCTGAGCTGGGTGTTTTATTTGAATCAATCCAACCTTTTTATCTGGCAAGTTTGCTGAACTTGGAGCTCAGATTCCAATTGCGTTAAGTCTCTGCTTACCTTCCCTAAGGTTCCAGTGTGTCAGAATTGTGGGGTATTAATTTTCAAACAACTAAAGGAAAAAAACTAATAGCTCGATCCGCATTTGATACTCAAAAGTTCTTTCTTTGCCCCGCCTATGTAAGAATGGAAATAACAATGAGTGGAATATCCACCTCTGACATCAAAATTATGATTTTGCACTTACGGAAAGTACTTGAACATCTTAAATAAGAGATCAAAGGATCATATGAGTCTTGTTGGAATTGATTCTTATTATTTTAAAAAGAGAGTTGAAGAATAAAATCAGATGTTGGTGTGGTTTTCTACTTTTCCTGAGTCGACATTTTTATGGTTCTCCCTACTGTGCTTCATTAAAAACTCCTCAAAAGTCTGAAAGATTTCAATTTTTCGTGGTACATCATTTTCCATAGATGTGTGTGATATTGAAACAGAAATGTTGCTATCATTTTATTTGTTTCTTTAAACATTTATAAAGACCCAGAATTGAAAAGGTGTGATCCTAACTTCCTCCCTCTTCCCCACTCATTCTCTTTCAAGGAGAGGCTTTGGTATTGTATTGAAGATCAAGCTGGTGGTGGAGATACAGACAGGATCTTTATTCTATGTTGAACTAGGCAGTGATCCCACTCTGGCAGATCTTAAGAGCGAATAGCAGCTCGGCAAGGTTTCTCCTGTAGCAGACTATTACTCCTAAATAATGGCCATACTGTGATGAATGAAGATCAATCTACTCTCTCCGACTGTGGGGTTGAGGAGGAGTCTCACATTTACGCATTCTTCAGCCCCATGATGATGGATCAGCGTCCATGTCGGCCTTCACCAGCTTCGTTGAGGATGATCAGTTTTAAAAGGTACCGATTAGAACTGACTGTTCATGGCAGATATAAGCAAAATTACTGGCACTGGTCATTGGAGATTGACCACAAATAGTTAGTTACATGTTTATCATTCTCTAGTTTCAAGCACATAGTACTTGTTGAAATCTCAAGTAGTTGATTGGCTGTGTCTTTGATTTTGACATAGCAACTTTTTCAAGAATTCAAAACCATGTTCTGAATGTAAATGGCACCTCCCCATTGCAGATTATATCAGCTATGTGGGAATAAGCATACACATGTAAGTGGTAAAAATATGTACACAGTTTTGAATGTTGAACTTGTATATTAATGAAACAAAATTGCTTCTACTTGTCTCAGGAAAAAAAAAAAGATCTTCTGTGACAGTTTTTGTAGTTAATCTTTAGGAATAGTGTGGGTTGCTAGTGCCATCTTAAACCTGAAGAATCATTGTGAAGGTGCCAAAATATTTCATAAGCTTTACTGATGGATGGAATGAGATATTAATTAGTATGGAAAATCTGATCTTCCTAGTGCTAGAAATAGTTGGTGAAGAAGGGTGAGAATTGTTATACTTGGATGTTGCTGGCGCTTCCAATTTGAATGAGCAACATGTTCTTTCTGTTGGCTGAATTATCTTTATCACTGAAGAGGAATCCGGAATTACCTAAGTCAGCTTGAAGCCTTGAACAAACCTGTTCTGTTCAATTATAGCTACGTACCTCAGTCAAAAAAACCACCTTCTTGGTTGACTGGACTTAATCTAGGTATTTTAACTTTTTAGTGCTGTATTGCCTCTGAGGAGGCTGGACAAATAAGAGTATCCCGTAATCTTACCACTAAGAGTCAAAACTCTTGACACTTCCGGCATCTTTTGTTCTTCTTATGTTAGCTTGTTATTAGAGGAATTGGATTCCGAACTAGATGCATATTACCGGCACTTTTGTTATCATTAAGGTGTCAACTAACACGCTGCAAAACCACTTTACATTTGACCCTATGCTTACATGAGATAATAGTCATCCATGTTTGGCAAAAGATGTTCGTATTCGATGTTTCAAATTCAGGGTACAGGATGTAGAGTATAGTTGGTATTGGGTTTCTGGTATCAAGATTGATAACTATATACATATATAGGGCATGTGAAAATTGTCTTTTAGGCGCATATGCTTAGCTAACTGATGTTCTTTGAGTTGCTCTGCGGACGGATTAGTCATTGAAACATTTCTGACGTTCCTGCTTTTTCATGCCTCTGAATTTTGTGTAAATAAAGTAGATTTCTTAATCAGGAGACAGTATTCTCCTTTGTGGAGTGTTTAGTACTGGTACCGAAGTGCTTCTTATGCCACCTAAACAGCATATGTAGCTTTAATATTCGAAGAAGTAAAAAGTTCAGAAAGCATGCGCCAAGTTTAATGTAGTTAGCAGTTTATTGTGTTTGTTAATGCGTGTCTAGTTCAATTTCTTGATATGAAAGGGTCTAGTATGCATTCTAAGTTTCTGACTCCCTACAGCTCTCTCATAGCAAGATCTTCCGCTAATAGGTCTCATCAGGACGATGATGCCTCTTGAAAATAGCTATGTTTCAATGATTTTATCTGAAAGGTACATAACAGTTTCAAAAGTTCAAAACCCACCATTACTCACTGTTCCTTTAAAAACGTACAGATAATCCCCATTCTCGACACCATGCCAACGAAGGCTGCAACTGTTGCGCATAATCCTTTGCTTGTGGATGAATATGTAATCATCCATGGGAAGGATTCTCCTTCCCAACAGTTGCTGCCTGACTTCGTTGACAGTGCTTGAATCCTTCACCTCCAAGGGAATGGTCGCTGCATTGAGAAGAGTAGTTGAAGTCTGCACTACAATGCTCAATTTCCTTGTTGGGGGCTCAGCTTTTATCCGGCTCATACTCTTTAGTAAAACATTGATCTCAGAGTATGCTTGGATCCCATAGTCACCCAAATAGCGAGATTCGTCTTCCATCTCTATTCCTGATGTATAAAGGGACATCCTTTTGATGGGGGTGCCATCAATTATGTGAATTTTTTCTTTCAAACTTCGAACAGTTTCTGTTTGGTCAATTTCTATATCGATGGTTCTGGAGGAAAATTTGATGGACACTGGAACTTTGTTGTCAGATTGGTCTATAGCTAGTAGAGGCTCATTGATGGAATTGGCCATGAGATTGATTCTTGTTCCCTCATTTATGATGGGATAATCTCCCAGATCAAGTCCATCAATGAGTTCCAACCCTAATACCTCCAGTGCTTGTGATGCTACAGGAATGCCTAGCATATTTCCAATTCTTTGTTTGATCTCAAGAATTGGTTCTTGGTGGCTTACATCAAGGGTGAATTCATGGCTGTTGGCAGCTACTATGACCTGCATTTTCTTTTTCTGAGTAAAGGAGATCAATGTGAGTTCAACGCAGCTTAGTTTTTATGAGTTGATACAATATGGGAAGAACTAATGTGAGATCTACTTGCTGTGCTGGAAGTTCAATGCCCATTGTCATGTTTTTAAAATGAACCTGATGGTGTTACAGTCTGTCCTTCACTCAGATTTCATGTCTGCATGTGTCACATAAGGTAGCTATGATCACACAACCTGTTTGCTCTTTCCCTTCTAAGTTTGTTTTTTCAGAAAATCTAGCTGCTCAGTATGCATGCTCGTCTAATTTACATCAGATTTTGCATGTACAAGTTTTTTGGTTTAAGCCAGTGTCAGCAGAAAGAACATGAGATTCATTACTGCAGCAAATGCATCTTCTTCTTTTTTTGGGAGCAAATCGAAGTTTAAAGGTTTGATTCCATGGCCCCTTTACTTTAGAGTTCCTCTGTAATGGAATGAATAAATTTCTTGTTGACGTACTCATCAATATGATATAGTCCTGACTCCTGAACTATTGGTCCTTCTAAAAGAGGCTTCTGAGGGGCGACCCGCTGGCCGTTGCTACTGACTGAGAGTCATTTCCCTACGGATAGCTCAAAAGAAAATTAATTCTCACCCACCCCCCAAGTTCAAAATAATACCGAATCTACTGTCCACGTAGGCATAGCAGTAACTCCGTGACGGAAAACATAGTCGCCTCCCGGCGAGGCGACTGTCCAGTGGTAGAGTCGCCTTCAGCCGAGGCGACTCAGCAAAAAAGTAAGTCGCCTCTTGTGGAGGCGACTTTGTTTTTTTTTTTTAAAAAAAAAGGAAAAGCAGTACTGCTGTTGCTTATCTTCTTCTTCCCAGTTGTGAACACAGCAAATGCTTACATGCGTGATTGGCAAATGTCTCTTTTCCATATATTAACATGCCCCTCGATCAATACGGTGTTGGTGGTGTGTATACTGCAACCTCATTCTTGACCGAATAACTAAATTTCATTACATACGGACCAAGAAATTTCAAATCACTCCAATGAGAAAGATGGCCTACAAGAAACAACAAAAAGAAGCCATCCAATGTCATCTCAAAAACAAAGGGGATGGGGGAAGGCTGGGCTGGGTTCAATTAACGAAGGGGAGGAAAGAGAGAAGAAGCTCTTTGTTAATTTGGGGGAAATAGGGTGGGTTGGGGTTTAGTTTTGGCAAAATTGTTGGGAATAATCCCTACTTCGGTTGATTATCCCAAAATAATCTCAACTTCAAAAATAGCTGCGAATAATTCCTACTTGTACCCTCATAGCCCGCAATGGTCCAGTTAAGTTTTACAACAAGTTTTTTGACAAATTAAACCTTACTTTAAATCATCAATTTTAATTTTGACAATGAAAAACATTAATTCTAATGGGTATATGTAAAACTAAAGTTTTTAATTTACATTTTAACATGTTTTAAAATGTCATTGGATCGTTCTGGGCTACTAGAGTTGAAGTAGGGATTATTCTCAATTATTTTTAAAGTTGGGATTATTTTGGAATAATAGGTCGAAGTAGGTATTATTCCCAACAATTTTGCCTTTAGTTTTTGGGAGCAGTAAAGTTCCAGATAGGGGAAAACAAAAAAAGAAAAAAGAGACTAAAGTCGCTTCTTTTGATGGCGACTTATATGCCGTTACATCTCCGTTTCACACTCCTACGTGGACGGTAGTTATAGAAATATTTTGAAACAAGAGGTTGGGAGGGAATAATTTTTTTTATAAGCTGCCCTCAAGGCAAAGAAGCCAGAACATTTGATATATTTTTTTGTTTCTTTGTCATGTAGTTGTTGTTCTTCCGTATGGAGACGAAAGAGTCATGGCTGACACGGACTCACGCTAGCCCTTTTAACATGGACTTGTTATTCTGTCTTTGGAGAGGTATCATTCAGACTAGTCCTTGCATATGAAAATACGGCGTTGTGCATGCCTCTATAATCTGTCATGTTGTTTATGTTTGGCCATGGATGTACTGAAGCACAGGGTACTGATACTTGGGAGTCTTGGACAATATCACATCCTGTTTAAATCTTTTTGCAGCATAAAATATGTTTCGTAATTCACACTACACAGACCAAATAACAGCTCGATGAAGGTCACTTTTGTAGGAGTTACTCACGTGCACCAAATATAGTTTAGGGCGATGCTTGGTAGCGGAAGTTGTGCTAGCACAACTCTGACATGGAAAAGTTAAAAAAAAAACATAAAAGGCCACATGGAAAAAAAAAACTGCCAAATGTGTGAAGGGTAATAATGTAAATACACTCTTATTTGTTTTTAAAATTCCGCTCCAATCTTTTCACTGCTCGTCTTCTTTGTCGTTCATCTTAAACAATA
>ONZK01004921.1:11690-26544 GCA_900322385.1 Pharnaceum exiguum | reverse complement strand
GTGGGGGGTGGGGTGGGGTGGGAGGATTGGGTTTTAATGCGTAAGATCTTATAATTTTAGATGGGAGGCTAAGTTCTTTCTGTGGAAAGAATTATGTGTTTGTTGTTCTTGGTATCTGAGCAGCTGGTATCTTGATTAGAGATGTGTATGGTGCTAGAGGGGGCTTGTTCTCATCCATATTGAGCTATGGTTGATGGTTACTCAACGAGAAGTTGCTTTTTGGAATTGGTTATCATCAGTATGCTATGGGACTGTCAAACATTGTGGTACTAGGGAGTGGCTTGTGTTGGGAAGTGATGGCTTTATAGCTTTCTATGGCCTGTGCATATCAACATACCGGTTGATATATAATATTTCATTTTCTGTATGTTGTGGTGAGTTTGATATGTTGCTGATGTATAGATGAGATGTCTGATATAGTGATATTGTTATTGGTCTGCTGCCGTTATGGGCTTGATAGATATGAAATCTGAGTCCTGCCATCCTCGATTGCTTCTATAGAAGTTTCACAGAATGAGATGAGTTGTATAGCGATGTGCAGCCGTGTATAGAGGTGGTTGATATGATTGATTTCTGAAGTTGTGACTTGGAGATTCTGTGTTGTGCATTTGCGTGTGTTAACCTATTATAGGTTCCCTTCTCAAGTGGAATGTGCTTTGTTGATGGATTATCCTATAAATTCTTAACTATATGTAGCGTGATGAAATCTTCATTCTATGGACTAATGATGTCTTAGCTCATTGAGGATATCCTATTTACTTGAATCAGCTTGTATGGGTTTCAAGCCATCTTTTTAATTGAAGGCACCTGATCTGTTACTGACAAACTTAGGCCAAATCCAATGGACGAGGGATTATGGGGATTATGAATGATTATATGCCCATATGGTTTATGGAGACTAGAGCAGTATATAATGGGCAAATCATGAGCTCAATTTTACTTCACTCGTAGCCTAAAAATATGTATGGGATCTCTGTTAGAATTCACTTGTGTTCTCACAGAATCACGTCTACTACCCTTATCTCCCTTTTTTCATTTCCCTCTTCCTCTTGTGAGCAAAGAAGTGGTGGGTTAAATCAATAGTTGCTGAGGTCCGTTTTTTTTTTTGTTCTTTGAGGACTTTTGTGTGGGATATTTTTTCTTTGAGTGGTAGTTGTGTAACCTATAGTTTGGTCTCATGCTAGAAGAGAAAGGTAAGGAGGTGGCCCATCACTTAGCTAGGGTTCACCCGATGTGTAGAGCATTCTGGCCTTCTAGGTTCAGTATATATTACACAGATCGTGTTATTAATGAGAAATTGAGAATAAGGCTCTTCTACCCTCTCCTCAAAGAAAGAAGTAAAGAACACGATCCTGGATTGTGGACTTCAAGTCTTCAAGCAGGCGCCTGGTTGCACACCCTGCACCCCTGCCCCTTCTCATGAGCGGATATACATTTACATTGCCTTTATTTTCATGGTGGTGACATTTTACTAGTACATGTACGTAACAGAATTACTCCGCGTTCATTGGGTCATCACACTCACTAAACAGCATTCATGAACGGGTTTATTTTCATTTTGGTGCAACATCCATGCATAACTTAATCAATTACCCCATGTATATTGGGTCATGCATGTGTCGAATTTGACCATATTAATGAATTCCGTGAAATAAAATAGGAACTTTGCGGGTAGTCAATTCACATGTAGGTGAGTAAGGTTTCCATATAGCAAATGAAGGGAAGGGGCAAGGTTTGGAGTGGTTTGGACTTTGGAGACATGGATGAAATAAAAAGGGAGAAAAAGTAATGCAAGGTGAGTAGTTAACGGTAGAGGAAAGCTACAATTTCTTAATTTACAAAAAAATATATACACAAATCCCAAAACAAATTAAAATTATGATTTTGGAATTTCCAATCCTATATAGACACTATATTGGAAATATATTTTAAAACTAGCTTGATTGGTAAAATAAAATTATTTCCCATAGCATTACGGTAAATGACTCACTAACTCACTAACAATTCCCATGTACGGTACCAACTAGTTTGGCTAGTTATGGGTTATGGGTTATGAAGGAGCATGGGATTCGAGAGTCTTGGGTAAAGTATTTCAGCATTCAATGTGACGCATCCCTTTATTCTCGATGGATTTAAGGATCCGACAACCAAATTTTACTGGTGGAAAGTTTTTTCCGTATAGAAAATTTTACTGATAAGACTTTATAGATGGTTGAAAATCCATGTGTTTGATATCGCTGCAATCAGATTTTGTTTTGTCGAAGAAGCCTTGTTGCCAACCCAAGGCGAATACCTTTTTTTTTTGGTGTGACAAGGCGAATACCTTTGTGGCCAACATCTGTCAAGACTCAAGCGCAGTAGTAATTGTCAGACACTTACAACCAGCAGTCCAAATTAATTTGCATAGATAGAGAGTACGTGAACAAGAACGTGAGAAGGAGTGCCACCACTCAGTCTGAGACTCTAAAACCGTGGCGTTCAGCTTGTATTTTGGTAGTGGTCCAGCTATTGCGACAATGCTAATTACAAGTGAAATCCTTCCTGTGCTTTGCAGTTTGCCTTGTACAAATTGCAAACAGATATAGTTGATCAGGATGGCTTTTGTATAGGGCTGACTGGCTGTGAGGGCCGGAATAATGTAATTGATGATTTAAAATGGCAGTTGTTAATTGATGTCTCACAAAAACGTGTAAATAGAACTTCGAAGCCCTGAACAAGTGTAGAATGACCAGAAGTAACATTCTTCAATTGGTAGAAGAAAAAAAAGACCACCATTAGCAATGTTTGAAGGGCAGTCAATCACGACTGCTTAGTATTTTTCAATTTATCTCAAAGATAGACCTTACTACAACATGAAAATTGGCCAAAACAGATTTCTCATATACTTGGGAAATTGGTAACAAGCAAGACAGTTAGACAGTAACTAAAGCAAAATTGAGCTGCGATGACAATATGATGTAAAAATATACGGCAAATTCGTCAGATAAGGCCATTATCTCAGACTCAGATCAAAATATAACGGGGCTCCAATGCAACAAACCACCCACAAAAAAAAGAAGACTGTACTTCATTGACTCATTGGTGACAAATAGATCAATCATGAATCGTGATGCTTATTGGAAGAAAACAAAAAAGAACATGATCGATCGCTCAATTGTCCGATATATGGTTCAAAAAAGAATAATAACAATGGCAGAAATTCATATAAGCTCATATCATGTTCCACATTGAACAACATATACAGCCTGACTTTGGAGGTTTTCGCATCCAATGACTTACTAGGTGGCTCTATTTCATCTGCTGATCATGACAATCATCTCATGCACTTCAAGTACTATCAAGGTTCTAACTTTTGAGTGCCCAAACTCTCTCTGTCGTGCCCATGCATGAATAAATCCCATAAAAATCAATCTGACATTGCAACGAACTTCGAGGGCGTCTGCAAACTTCATGGAAAAACAACAGCTGCTCGCCCTCCTCAACTAATTTACACACATCATAATTTCCAACAACATCAATGATAAGATATTCCAAAACTTTGGCACAACTTAGCAAGGATCTTACAAGACTTAACCAATGTAGCTCGATCCGAGGCTTGTATAATTCTATCTTTAGTTCTATTATCTTGACATGCATTAACATACATGATGGAATAAACATCAGGGCTCCCCAGACCTCCTCCTCTATATCACGAGAATGCAGCATAAGCTTCCTTAAATTTGGACATCTTATGAGAAAACCCATTGTCCCCTTCCATGTAAATGGATATCGATCCGTCAAACTCAGATGGATTAAATTAGGGAACACCGTAGAACCTGCATGTAGTTGAGCGCTATTCAGTGTAAGGCACCTAACATTCGAAATATATCTATAAAGCTCCAATTTTGCCGTCATCATATCAATCATATTGTCTCCAGCATAATCTGAATTCAGAGATATGTCTGCTTCGAGCAAAGTGTATGAGTTAGCCAGGAACTTGCATCGTATTCTAGGGCATGTATTGAGTGTGAAGTGCTTCAAGCTAGGAGCTTCAATGTCTACTGTAATATTGACATTACGGAATGAATAATGTCCCGTGATGTTTAAAAGCCTTAGGTTCCTATTTGACATAAGGAGCACAAAAGATTCCATAGAGTTCGTCATATGGTGCGTCCAGTTAAAGTTTAAGTACAAATCTTCCAAAGAAGGACAAGAACTTACTATCTTTTCCAACGATCTGCAGGTACACCAAGAGAGAACAAGATGCATACTAAGCGTTCGTAACTTGGGAAGATCAATGCTATCAATATCACATAACATAATGTCATAGAATCGTCCAAGACGGAGTGTCACCAATGAACAGGTACGGAAAATACTAGGCGGACAATATCCCTGACCAAAATAAGATATCTGCATCTCTCGTACGTTTAGGTCACAAATGTGGCCGATTATATCATGTAGATCGATATATATATATTCACCGATTTGAAACTTGACTTTGTCAAACACATGAGCAGTGAGTCGTTGGAGCTGTCCTGTGAAAGTGTTAATGCCTTCACACATGTCCTCAGTAAAGTCAAGAGAAGTAATTTGGGTCCATAGATTGTGCCATTGTCGAGATAACGTTCCAGTAGCTATTGCTGTTTTAGTAGGAATTAAAGACAGAATTTCAACAAGAATGTCGTTTGGTAGAAAGCTCAATCGATCTTCTCTTTCACTGATAGTCATGTTTTCTGGTGCCCCCTGCAATTTTTGAGCAAGAGATAAAACATAGTGAGTTTTAGCATTCTATATACATAAACATATACATTAATAAACATTACGACGACTGCAATGAAGTAAACCTCGGTATGTTTTCGAGAACTAAGATAGCATATTGCATAAACAAAGGAGCAACTGAGAATGAACCGTTTGGTAAACCAATTCATCAACAATAATCTTCATGGTCCGTTAACGTCAAAGTTTAATTAGTTCCGTCAATATCAAAGTTTTAGGATGATTCACTGTATCGTGGTTCAACACCACTGCCTGAAAAGAGATTCGTCGGCAGTCCGCGGTGCTCAAACTCTCAAGCAGGTCTCTTCGAAAGTAATACAGTCACTGCTCACTCTAGAAATAGAGTTGGAGGGGTTATAACTTAACTCAATAATAGAAGAAGGTATGTAGGGGAAGATAGAAGAATCTTTTCACTCAGGTGTAGATAACAAGTTTAGGGCCATTTCTTATATAGATACCATACAACCTCTTCAATACCCATAGGTAGGGTAATGGTCATATCACCGACACAATTAAGTGGGACTTAGTCACCAATATAAATGTACTTAGTCAATTACTCTAATTAGCCCTTTACTAGCCATTATTCCAACACCACTTAGGCAAGGAAGCCAAAGACCATGGTCATCAGTGATAGCCACAACAATAATTTCTCAAAATTTAACAATCAGTCTAAAGAAATTAATGTATACGACTCCACCAGAGAATATACACGCAATATAAGATAGTTCACAATCTCAAGCAATCACCTGAAATCAAATGGTCACTCATTAGGTGATCGATTGATTTATAATTTGTAATATTAACAAAAAATAATTAAAAACAACTCACGTGCGAATTAAAATCAGCCTTCAAGGGGTAGACAAGAGCCCATGACATGATAGCACAATATGATTCTCCAACGAAAAAATTCAAGAGATTCCCATGGATCCTTTGGAAGAGAAATTTGTTCAGAAATATATGACCAAGTAGCAAAGGTGTCTTCACAGAGCGTTTTGGATGCAAAATTGGTCTTTTATTCCATGTTGGAACGCTGCTCGCTTATTATGAACCCTTCAAAAGTTGGCTATTTTGCTCGACAAAAAGATAGTGGGCTAATTTAGGTTTAACTTAGTTAACCTGGATAGGCTTCCTTTTATTTTGGCTAATGACTAGTGGTACACCGGTAAATCAAACCCTGCACCCACGTTAATCCAGCATCGGACACTTCCCTTTGTACTTAGGTGTTCTAACTTTTATTATCAAGAGATTGGGCTTAAATGAGAGAGAAAAATACCAATGTGAGGTTGCTTTAAGTGGTAAGCAGTTCCATACGGCTTAAGCGAGTTTTTCAGTTCGAGCCTTAGTGTATGTAGAGACCTTCATTGGGAGGGAAAAAAATTGTATGAACCAATTTCATATATGAAACCGGGTATTAATAACCTATCGATCACACAATAATTACCTCTCGTCTACACAATAATGATCCCTCTCACCCAGTCTCATATATGAAACGGATTCACACAAATTTTTCTCCATTGGGACTCACCCACCACAATCAGGTGTACAACCCAGGTCTTGCTCCTATGAACCAAACGGACAGAAAAAAAAAGAGAGAAAAAGAACACTAAAAAAAATGAGCGAAAAACAACAGAGGTGTATGGTATAGTTTTACTGGTACTATGACCATTGTGCACCCAAATTTTTTTCCTACCATTTAAATGATTTTTTTTCAAAAACTACAATGCATTTTTAGAGGTATAAATGTATTTTCCTTTTGGAATATGAGAATGAGAGAGGGGCGTACAAAATTCAAAACACATCTAATAAGGGGTGAGCAATTTCAACGGATACCCGAACCGGTACCCACATCCGGTAAGTACCCGCCGAGTATTAAATCAATAGTTCTGGAACGGGTAGAGTTGGTCCCGTGATCGGTTCCTAATTTATGGACCCGGTTGTACTCTTACTACATGTGGACCCGGTACCGGTTGGGTACCGCTGACTAAGATCAATTCGCAAAGTGTACGAAAAGATAAAGAAATAAAGTGTTGTCCATAATAAATATCCACATAATAAGGGTATCTAAGTATCTAATATATATTACATAAATAACCAAGTTGGGTTGGTGTAGTGGTTCAACACTTTATCCCTTAAACAAGTGGTTAGGGGTTCGACTCCCAATTCTTGTGAACGGAAAAAACTTATTGGCCAGCCTCCTACCGCTTAGTGCGCTGACATGGGACGAGGTATCGGTCACTAAAAAGGTGAGTACCCTGAGAAATCAAAAATATATAAAAATATATTACGAGTACATAAATGAAGACCTTGAAGAGATCAAGTATTAGCATACACCTCCTTTAATAGAAATGATTAATTATTGTCTTTTTATGATTGGTTGAGAGAGCTTATGTGTAAAAAAAATTACATGTGTCAAATCCTAAGTGTCTCCTTCAGAAAAGGTAATGGAATAAAAATAAATCAAGAAATCATTAACTTTTAAAATTTTTTTTAAAGCAATTTTTAAAATGCGTTTTCTAGTCCTGCAATATGGAACCTCTACCCAATGCAACTAAGATCTTTTTGCTAATCTGTATCACTAAATTATCTTCTAAATAAGTAATTTAGCTACAGAATAATGATTCCGCTTCTTATTTATTTACTGCCTGTCTTACTTATATCAATCCACTACAAAACGGTTAAGTTTTGCACAATAAGCCAATAGAAATATTGTATAGAATCTATGAGTGATAATCATCATGGTAATTCACTGTTGAAATGTAAGTTGAAGTAATGAAAAAAATTCAACATTTGAATCTTCTTAAATTAAAAGAAAAACTGAAAAATTTGTGGGAACCCGTTTCATACACGCACAGTCACTATCCGCCATCGAGGGGTCACTAATGACCAAAGAAGTGTCATTAATATCATTGTTCTATCAGTTATACCCAGTCTCATATATAAAACGAGTTCACACAAGTTTCAGTGGGAAAATAATGATTACATTATGCATTTAGAAAGTCATACAAATAACTTAAAACCTAATGGTGAAGAC
Organism: Pharnaceum exiguum; assembly: GCA_900322385.1. Taxonomy (NCBI): domain Eukaryota; kingdom Viridiplantae; phylum Streptophyta; class Magnoliopsida; order Caryophyllales; family Molluginaceae; genus Pharnaceum; species Pharnaceum exiguum. Next base: position 18,758 of record ONZK01004921.1, on the reverse strand, counting down.
AATCTATATTTGTGTACAGTTATATTTAGGTACCTTAGTGTAACATTTTTTCTTTGGTGCCATAAAATACTGCTTGATTCAGATTTATATGTGCTAATTTAAACCAAACAAAGACAAACAAAAATTGTAGATTTGATCACAATTAGTTAACCATCTAAAATTATCCACAAAAATAAAAAAAATGTACGAATATCTCAATGGTAAACCCGGGTGTACCTGACCCCATACACCCTCTTTGTTTTCCTCTTTTATTTTAGGCCCAATACTTCATAAATTGTTAAAGGCCCAACATTTTATCATCTACTTACAAAAAGGTTGTAAGGTGTTAGGTAACCCTGGTGTATAGTGTAATTTGACAGAATGTACATTTGTCTCTTCACAATAAATTAAAGGGGATATGTGCTAATATTATCTCTCTCCCTACTTCTGTTTTATGTAATATAGTAAGATAAGGTATGAGTTATAGAAGAAGAAAATAAAATAATAGTTTGGGAAACAAATAAGAGCTAAAATTGTAAATAAAAGGACAAATTGAAAGAACAAAACGTGTGAATCAAATATCATAAAATTCTCTATAAAAAAAAGCTCTTATAAGACTTCAAATCTTTTTAAAAGAAATATGGAGTAATTAATAGGGAGTCATTGGACGAAGATTTAAATCTGCTCACCTATCTAGCAACCAGCAAAACTCCCCGATTATTCTTGATTTTGTACAAAACTAATTTGAAACTTTTCTTTTTTGCAAGAAAATTCCTTAAAGTATGTTGACCTTTGTATTCAACTATATTTGATTGATTTAAACATATTATTCCCATATAGCCCATTGTGTTTTTACCATATTTTTTTCTTCCTACACCATTCTTTCTTTCCCCAACTTCTTTTTCCCCTTCTTCTTGTGTCATTTTCCTATTCAAACTTAGTATCTCTCTGCTTTCTCTATTGAATGATCACAATTTCTTCTTACTTCTATATTTTCTCTTTTTTTAGCTAGTGAGTAATCGATAACTACTCAACTTTTTTTCTTCTTTTGCTCACAATTCATATTTTCCTTCAAAATATAATTATTTGTGATCAAATTATATGGAAGTAAAATTGAAATACGTACTATATCCATTGCCATTTGGCAAGATCATAGGCAAGTACCTAACTTGTTCGTTATACCATCTTGTCCAACTAATTCAATTCCATCTCATGATGAAGACTCAATTACACTCACAAAAAGAAAACTAAGTAAAACCAAAAAGAAACCCCCAAACTAAATAGTAAAATGAGCTGGAGATATTTGCTTTGCAAAGACTGACAAATTTCAACTTTTCGCAATGCTCTTTAGAATAATTTCAAGGGATTTTCAAATAATAGTTTCCATTGATGTATTTTTTATCTTTACTCTCATGTGTTTTACTTTTTGGTTTTATTTGTTGTTGTGATTTTGGGTTTGAGACTTTCAGGTGAGAGAAAGGAGTACAAAGTGGGAAAATAAAATAATTAAGGTTGGTAGATTGAAAGAAAAAAAATGATATTAGAGGAGGGAAAAATGGTGTAGGAAGAAAGAAAGAGAAAAAAGGTGGCCGGCTAAGGGTAATTTGTGAATAAATTTTTTATTTAAGTCAAATGGAGTAAAATACAAAGTTTTGCATGATTCAAGAAATTTTCTTACAAACATAAGAGTTTAAAGGAATTTGTTACAAAACTCAAGAAACACTAGGGGAGTTTTGTAAATAAAATTCAATACATTAATAGAAGAATAGGTGATCACATTCTTGAAGTATGAAAAACCTGCACTTTTACGGAGCATTTTTACACGGAGCAATTACTTTCAAAAGTGTATACATAAACCGGATGCATGGAAGTACTTATAACTTTATGCAATTAGTCAGTGCATAGATTTTTTTTGGATGGAGGGAGAATTCAGATCTTCTTTAGTGATTATAAACCCATTACCACCAAATACCTCAAGGAAGTGTGATTTGTATCTGCAAAAGCAAAAAAAAAAACCCACTCTCCTTCTCTCCTTCTATCCTTCTCCAATTAGAAAGCCTAGTTATCGGAGTAGATTTGCGCTAATTAAGGTATTGCAGTAAATAAAATGTACTTTATTTTACCGAGCCGAGAGATGACATGTTGAGTGAAACACAATAGATTTACTTAGGGCAACATTATCCCTACAACTTTATTGAGTTGCAAGGGAGTTGCAACCAAAGTTGTAGGGATAATTTTCTAGAATTTTGGCAAAGTTGCAAGGTGATGTATTCATATGAATACCTTTCTTTGAAACTCTTACATTTAATGCAAGTGTTTTATGATTGGTTCCATCAAATATTTTTTATAATCCCAAATTTATACCCATCCAAATTTTAAAATAAATAAAATGTTTGGAAAGTTGTAACAAAGTTTGTAAGAACAATGTGGGAGTGAAAATAGAGTTGCAAGTTGATGTTTCATGCATAGAAATTCGTATATAGTTGTAAAAGAGTTGTAGGGATAAACTTGCCCCTGACTTAATATTTTTTTTTGAGATTACAGCTTCATCATTATTAACCTTTTATTTTAATTCTTTTAGAAAAATTTGTGTGGCCCCCTTTTATATATGTTAAATGAGAGGGGTCATTTATACCCAATCTCATATATGAAATGGTTAACACAAATTTTCTCAAAACTTATTGTTTATACCGTATTCACCTATCCTATAAATTTTAGTTTGCAATTATTTAATAAGTTGTTTTCATCTTTAACTCTGTTGTTGATGAACTGTGAAGGGAACATGGCGGATCATTAATAAGGCTTTGATGGGCTCAAGTAAAACAATTTGGTCCGTTGTAAAAGGACTTCTCGGAGGAATGAAGTCCATATTGTAACGAGACTCCAAATTCTGGAGAAAACATCGTAAAAAAAATAAAATTAAATCCCTTAATTAAAATAACCGGCCGCGCTTTCTACGCGCAAAACCCCCTTTTTTTCCCTGCGTGTTCTCCAAGCAACTACCTAAAAACACCGACTTTCCCTCTTCCTCCACCTTTAAATACCCCTCTTTCCCCCACCTCTTCACAATCTACCAAATCATATTTGTCTCCCCCTTTCTCTCTCCTCTCTTAACCCTAACTTTCCCTCTCTAGATAAAACGTATCATCACAAAATCAAATCAATTCAATTTCTTTTCCTGGAGACATCACAATTCAACAATCAATCAATCAAATTCACATCATCGGCGGCTGACGAGGATACAAATCGAAGACAAGAAGGCGGCTGTTGGAGAATAGAATACAATAGCAAATTGGAAGATTGTAAAACTCTGTTATTGTTATTATTCAATTCCTAGTCATTCAATTTCGGATCATCATCATATTGTATAATTGTATTTTGTAACAATCTTTGAAAGAAAAAAAAACCCTCTTTGTATTGCCCTCTCTCTCTCTTTGATTGTTATTGTTATTTGAAGGAAAGAAAAAGGAAAAAAGAAAAGGCAATGGCAGTGTATTATAAATTCAAAAGTGCAAAAGAATTTGACAGAATAACAATTGAAAGTCCATTTGTTGATGTTGCTTATATTAAACAACGAATCTTTGAATCTAAGCGTTACGGTCACGGTCGTGATTTCGATATTATTGTTAGTTATGCTGCTCCTGCTGATGGTGATCAATCCAGTCAACAAGGTTTGTTAATTTAATCTAATTAATTAATCCAATTCAATTCAGTTATCAATTATCAATTTTGCAATTCAATTCAATTACCAATTATGCAATCAATTAAATTCAATTTGTTTTGCGTTAAGCTATTGCAATTATTATGTTGTTATTGTAAATATCTTATGTTACCTTAATTGAATATTATTGTCGCATATTGTTTCTGGGCTTTCTACGAATTTTAAGCCCTGTTATCCTTATGTTGTTGATGACCAGTGATAATATGACCTCCAGTTGCATTTACACAGTACATTGTATTTTAGAATAATTAGCTTATCATGGACTTACCAAAGCAATTTTGGCCCTGATTTTTTCGGAATTGTATCCCGAAATCCGGAAAATCATTTGGGTGCTTTGGTTAATCCTATGAACAGGGCATAGCCAAGCGGATAACTTGTTTCGATGTTGAAATACGAAATGTATCTATTTGGTTTTTATGGCACTGTATTGTCTTCTATAGCCTGTAAAGCAGTTTTTGATAGAAGGTTGTATATTCCTTTTTATGTGTGATTTCAGATCTTAGTGAAGAGACTTTGATTGCGAGGAACTCCTCTCTTATAGTACGCCGAGTTCCAGGGCTGCCTCGCCAGACTATCGTTGTTCCACCTGAAAAGTATGTAGCTCGATCCTCTTCAGATAGTTTAATTCGCCATGCAGTTACGGTTTAGTTATGTTGTTTTATGATGTATAGTAGTTGCTGTTGTGCTGAGACTTTGTCGTGTGCTTCTTTTCTGTAGGCCAAAGGTCGAAAGCAAGGAAAGCGAGGATGTTCAAACTGTTCAAACCAACTCCACAGCTGCTGGTTCTTCTGCTTGGGATGTTGTTGATTATAGCTTTTTAGATGATCCGTTTGATGCTCCTGAAGTTACACAACAACAACCAGTGGATGCAGCGGCTGCAAGGAAAGCTGAGGAGGACAGCAAGATCAAGGCCTTGGTTGAAAACTCTGCTTTGGACTGGCAACACCAAACTAATGAACACTGTGAGACAGGCAGAGGTTTCGGAAAGGGTGGGCGAGGTCTGGGTCAAGGGGGATTTCAGAGCAGAACGCCTCCAAAAGGATACGTCTGTCACAGATGCAATGCTCCTGGCCACTTTATCCAGCACTGCCCGACGAATGGTGACCCAGCATATGACATTAAGAGAGTGAAACCTCCAACTGGTATCCCAAAGTCAATGCTTGTACCTACACCGGATGGCTCTTATGTATCATCGACTGGCACTGCTGCTATTTTGAAGCCTGATGAGTATGTCCCGATATCTGATCTGTTTGTTTTTTCCGATATAGTCTACTGCAGTTTTCTTCAACTAACCTTTTGTTATCTTTTGCTTTGACAATGACAGGGCTTCCTTTGATAAAGAGATGCAAGGACTACAGTCTTCTAGCTCAGCAGACAACATTCCTCCTGAACTTCTTTGTCCATTATGCAAACAAGTGATGAAAGATGCTGTAGTAATTAAGTGTTGTTTCCAGAGTTTCTGTGACAAATGTATGATCTTCATTTTTTCTTTTTCTCTCCTTTATTTTGTATGTAATTTTAATATGAGGCTAATGATGCATTGTGTGTTCCTCTGTAAAGAACTTGTTTGAAATTTAGTGATTTGGTTAAAGTGGTTTCGTGTTTCGTTATTTCTTCTAGTTTCTGATTTTAGCTTCATTGTTCCTCCAGGTATTCGAGATTTCATAATTTCTAAGTCAATGTGTTTCTGTGGAGCGCAAAATGTACTTGCAGATGATCTCATACCAAATAAGACTCTCAGAGATACAATTAATCGCATTTTGGAGTCGGGTAACAGAAGCTCAGACAACTCTGACAGTGCTAACCAAGTTACTCAGCCTGTGAAACCATTACCTGCTCAATCAGCTTCATCGAGAGGGGGACTGACACCTCCACCTCTTTCTGAAAATACATCAAATTTGAAGGAGAATATTGACGGGGAAAGGCTTTCTGATCCTTCTGAGGGCATCATACAGCCAAAGGCCTTGAGCAAAGGGACATTAGCTGAAGTCCCAAATGTTCCTGAAGTGACTCTTGAGTCAGAAAGGGCATTAGCATCCACGTCAATGAGTGGTGCTCAAACTGTTGCAAAAAAAGCTCAACAAAAGGTTGCAAGTCATGAACTATCAAAGAAGACAAGGAATAACGAGGTGCCGATGCTGGCAAATCCAACTAACATGCAGTACATGGACATGCCACAGGCTGGGATGAATGGACACATGAGTCCTTTCTTTAACCCATATTGGCAAGGAATGCAGCCTTCATTTGATGGATATTCGAGCGCATATGGACCGCAATTTGGTGTTGAGTCTATGTATAACCAATTTCCCAATGTAATGCCTCAATATCATTATGGACCGCAATTTGCAATGTATCCTCCTCCTCAGAGGTATAGTTATAAATTTCTCTATGGATCCAGTGATCTAATACTCTTATGTTTATGCAAATTTTGAACATTTTGGTGAACTGTATCAATCATGTTACCATACACTGCATTTCATCATTCTCAATAATGTTGCTTTTCAAAGCTGTTAGAAGAAGCTGACATTTATGAATTTATTTTTCCCATGAACTGTAGGCCTGCGTTGACAAGCAAAAAGGAATTTCAGAGTCAGAATGATGATGCAAGAAGAGCCAACAATGATGAAGTAAGAAGAGCCCCAAGTAGAGCCCACAATGACCGTGATCAACGAGAATCTGATAGGGACAGACAGAGGTCCAGAAAGACGGTGACTGTCGAGCAGGGTGGTCATTGTCAGACCTCCTGCAATCGCCTGTCCAAGCCTACATCCCCAGATCATTCTCATCGTCATGCTGATGCTCCCCGCCCCTCCCTAAAGAGAAAGTTACATCAATATGAAGGCAACCACGAGGATGATCATGTACATGGCCATGATCACAAAAGGGATGGGCACAGAAAGAGAGGGCATGGCCGAGAATATGAGAAGGAGCAGAAGCGCTGCCATTCCCGCCAGTCTGAGTCATTAAAAGTGGGGCATTCTGCTAGCACTTTAGAAGTGGTTTAACCATCGCCACATGCCCATGCCCAAGTCTCGAGCAGAGGTTCTTGGCTAACATAAGAAAAAACGTATCTGGAATTGGCCAATGCTAGTGCAAATTAAAGATCACCAAAGTTTCCTTTTTGTAGAAAGCTAGTGCAAATTAAAGATCACCAAAGTTTCTTTTTTTTGTAGAAAGCTGTAATGTAATTGATTACTTGATGATTTCATATCGTCATATGGCAGCAGCCTAATGAAAGTGAACATTTTTTGTCAATGAGTGTCATTTCTTCTTAGCATTGATTTACAATTTATATTTACAGGTACATTATGAAATGAACAATTCATTGAATATTCAATTCAACCTTTACATTGTCGTCATCCTGTTAG
>ONZK01004920.1:10206-20206 GCA_900322385.1 Pharnaceum exiguum | reverse complement strand
GGGGGGGGGGGGGGGGGGGGAGAGGTACTGCCGTACTGCATTTTCACATAGTTACATTTCACTCTGTACATTGGATACTCTCATACTAGACAGTTTCTTGAAGGTCCTGTCGGAGTTGCAATGAAGAGAACTACTCACTTCACTAGTGACCCCGTGCTTAAATCTGCAGTCGTGCATTGTGGTTATGGTATGGCTTTGTTAGTCTTTCATTTAACAGAAAACCCGATATAAAAAAAAATTGTTCTGTCAATCTCGTTACAGTTAAAGTGAAAGACTATTAAGTGTTTCGGTATTGTTACTGTTTCCCTGTACTCCCCTAGACCAATGGCCTTTGCCAGCTCCCTGCTCCCTGCTCCCCGTTCACCTTCACCTCTTTTTATCTCTCCCTACTCACCGTCCTGCCGGCCACCTCTGACCTCCTCTGTCTATCTGATATTCTCTTTCTCCTTACTCGATTGAATGAGGATTACACTGTGTCGTCGTTGTTGTTTAATTGATTCACTGTTTCTTTTTTTGAACTTCATTGATATCACTTTTTCCTTATCTTTAACAACAACAACAAACTCAGTCGAATCCCATCTCAGATGGGGTATTGAGGAGGTCTGATGTAGCCTTACCCCGAAAAAGCGGGAGATTGTTTCCAGAACTTTTTCCTTATCTTTAAAAAAAATAAATTCATCGTTTGTTCATTTCATCATTTGTTTCCATTTGTTTATTCAACTTTATCTCGTTTTTTCAGTTTGAAGTTTTAATTCAATGTTCTCTGTATTCATTGGAATAATTGATTTGTGTAATTCTGTTGAAATTAGGCGGTTGGGTGTGGGCTTCTTTTATTTGTTTATTATATGTTTTTCGTCTGTGGGCAGGTTTAGTATGCATGAGTTTAAGATTATAACCATATATTGAATATAGTAGGGTCTTTTTTTGTTTTGAAGGTGATTGAAGTATCTGTGCCACTTGGATTGTTTGGATAGTATTTCAAGTCTGAATCTTTTTCTTTATAAATACAAAGGAACGCTGACAGTACAAACTTTTTTTTTACAGTTATTAGGATTATCTGGATACTGTTTTGAAGTACAAATCTTTTTCTTCCTATAAAAACATTGATCACATAATATATTTCTTTGTTATTTTTTTTGAATTGCTTGTATCATAGTTGCTTGTTTAGTGATACATTTGAAAACATTGTTTTGTACTTTCTTGTATTTTTTCATTTCTGTGTTTGCTTTTTTTTGTTTTCTATGTGAAATATCATATTAAGTGGCTAAATTTGGCAGCAAATATTGGGTAATTGATATTTGAAGGGGCACCAACGATGGAGGCAAACACCCATAACTATGACCAAAGAACTCAAACAGAAATGGAAAAACCAGATAACTATGTGGTTTTCGGACTAACTGAATGGAAACTTCGGCTGCTTACAAGCGGTTCAGTTTGGATTAGTTTTTTTGTCACTGCTAAACCGATCCCAGATGAGAGTCTTGTTGGATAAAGTGATACTGTCCCTCTTACCTTACCTAATACGTACACGAGAGCCTTGTCGATGGCTATGGTAATGATAAGGTTAATGAACTTTATGACAGGCGTTCAGAGAGGAATATGTCTTCCTCAGGATATGGTGAACATGTATCCTGTGATTGTGTAGCTAAACATATACAATATCGCCATAAATAATGTTCATCCATTTTGACTTTTGTGTTTCTTTGTGGAAACATTATCTTCTGCAGTTGCTCGTTGCTGGAGGCTTTATATTCTTTGTAATCCTTCCCCCCCTGGCTACAAACAAACAAAAAAACTCCCATGAAAAGAAAAGAAATTGATGTTTTTGGATTGTGAATAGCAAAAGTAAATGACTTGATGTTGACTATTTTGCAAAGGAACTGGTCCAACTTGTAACCTTTTTATTAGGAGAACTACTTGTCCTCCACATTAATACAATTTTTACTTATCTAAAAAAAAGTAAGTGACTTGATGACTCTTTGAATTGGAATGTTGACACATATCCTTTAAGCACTTGTTTTGGGTGTATTCTGATATGCTACTATTTGTTCTGTATCTTTCCAGTTATGTTCGTCTAGTCATGTCAAAGTTGCACGATACTGAAGAGGAGATCAGGCGATGCCATCCCCGGTAAATTTTGCTCTCATCAAGACTGTCCCAGTCTATACGCTGTGTTGTATTGATACTTGATTGTCTTTTCAAATGAATATGCTTGATTTAGATGTAAAACATGCATAACAGTGTGGTAGTTCTGTTCCACTACTTGAATTTATTAGCAACATCTGGTAGTTCTGTTCCACTACTCCTTCAATTTATTAGCAAAATCTGGTACTTCTTTTTCGTTCATTTATCGAGTGCTTCTCTAGCCTGATTTGGTTTTCTTCTCAAGTATGGGTAATCTCAATCTTCATCTGCATTGAAGCCACATTATTAGGTGATGTAGGAGCTCTCTTAGTATCTCTATTTGAATCTGCTACCTTCAACAAGATGAATGAATCAAGGATATGAATTTGTGACGGGTCATAAAACGGTTTGCATTGGGCGGCACTTTTCTGGTTTTAGGTGAGCACTTGTCCCCCTCAATAAGGAGCTTCTGTTGGAATTCAGCATTTCAATACCATACACTTCGCAAAGAAGGCAACTTAAAAGGAAAGGAAATATACCATTTTGGATACCTACTTTAGCATAATACCAAACCAGGACCCATTCTTTTAATATACCATTTTGGGTACCTTAATTTTTTGACATTTTACCAATATAGAACCCAAGAGGTTTTCCGCCCAAAAAGAGGTTAGTTTACTGACGTGTCCACCTATTTCTGGCTGTTTTGGTAAATTTCTCTTATTTTGTAATTTTCTTTTCCTCTTACTATGTGAAATCTAATGTAAAAAAATCAAAAAAATCAATATTGCTTAGTTAAATCAGAATTTTTTACAAAAATTAGAACACTCTACTCGTATCTCTCTTTGTTCCTCTCATCATTGTCCATATCTCCAACTTTACAGTCCCCTTCACCGAGATTTCTTCCCCAACGTGAACATAGCCGCTAGCCCTTTTGTTCGTAACCATAACCCCTATTCTCCCCACCCTAACGCCACCTCGGGTATGAGGTCATCAGATTTGAGAATAAAATATAAAGGGTAATGATGTGGGCAAACGAGGTTTGAGTGTGTTGTGTGGTTGTCATCGTGGGGTGGGGTCCATTCCCGGTGATGATAAGAGGTGGGCGGCTGTGTGTGTTGTTTGATTTTAGGTGAGGGAGTGGAGAAGTAAGAGAGAGAAGGGAGGACGATGATGCCTGGTGGTGGGTGTCTAGAGTTGGGTTCAGGTTAAGGTGGGTGCAGTTTTGAGTGGTATGTTCCTTGGTTTTGAGGGTGTGTTCCTGGTTTTTGGTTAGGTTGGTTGAATATTGGGTGGTGTTTTCTGATTTTGGGTTGGGTAGGTTTCGAGGGGTGGGAGGTCGGGTCTTGTGTGGTGGTTGTTGTCATGGGGTCCAATCCGATGAAAGGTGGGAAATTGACTTTTATGCGGGTGAGCCGTGACCGAGTGGGGGAGGAAGAGAGTGGCGGTGATTTTGACGCGGATCGTGGGGCTAACAAACCAGGTTGGTATTGATGCGGTTGATTGATGGACTGGTGGTAAATGATGATAATTATTGATGGAGGACGAAAGTGGTTGAACTGGTAGGTAATACTGGTGGATGATGAGAATAATTACTGAGAAAATAGAAAAGGGGAGTGAGAATGAGGGAGTGAGTTCACGGCTAAGACAAGGAAAAAAATAGGAACTTGGGAATTATAAATAGAATGATGAAAAAAAATTGAACTAAGGGTATGATGGCCATTTCACATAATCTTTTACATGCAACCAAAGGTTGTGTGACACGCAATCGCTATTACGGAAAAATATCAACGGCGTCATAGTAGGTACCCATATTGGTACTATGTCAAAAAGTTCAGGTACCCAAAATGGCATATTCAAAAGAATGGGTACTAGTTTGGTATTATGCTATAAACCAGGTTGCTAAAACAATGGTATATTTCTTAAAAGAAATCTTCATTCATATATTTGAGATGTCAAAGTGCTAATAGAGCAAAGATACTGCTATCCAACTATCAGCGTACTCAGAGCTGGCTCAAGATGTAGAGATATGATTATTTGGGGAGAGGGAAGAGAGCTGGTTATGTCTGGGTGCATTTCAGCTGGTTTTGTTGGTAACTTACCTCAATTGTGCTCCAAGATCGACTCTAGTTGCTAGTTGGTTTGGGCAGACATATCAGCTGGAAAGCCCAAGCTAATTTAGGGGGGTTGTTTTGGGCCGATACAAATTGGCTGGGCTTGATCAGGGCTCTGAAGGGAGGGGGCAGCTTAGCATTATTTAAGGGGGAAATAGATCATTTAGAGGGTAGTGGATGAAGACGGAGGAAGATACTGAAGACACTGGTGTTGAGCTTTTCCGTGGTTAGGAATCCCCCATCCAGCAACCTTCTTTGGGTTTGGCTTAATTTCCTAGACTTTCTTTTGGTGAAGGTTGAAGGTCTTATAAGGATATCTGTGATTTCTAGGGACAATTAGTGGAAGTGTGGAAGTCATAAATAGCTTCCTGCTGGATTTCTCATCCTCTATGCCCGTACATCAACTTTGATTAATTGTTCTTTTGTCCAAAAAGAAAAAAACAAGGCTAGAAAACCTTTCGGTACTTCTTACTTCTAGTCAATTTGCGGCAAGTAAATACTTAAATGCAACACTACATCCAGGGTCGCTCTCAGAAACGGCCTCTGTTTTTGTTGTCTTCTGTCATCTGAAGATAGTATGCTTGAACTGCTGCTCCTAAGCGACTTTAATATTTGTTGCAGCTTTTATGAACTCAAGAGTTCACATGGTATAGAAGATGAGAGACCATCAATGGGAGTAACTGGACCCCAAAAGATGTCATCTGGACTATTAAGTATGTATCTATTATCTGATGATCTTGTAGCTTAAGATGCATAATAATTTGGTAGTCAACCTGTCCGTGATCCACTCTTTTCTTGCAGCTATGTTACGATTCTTTTTTTAAGATGCATAATAACTAGTTAAACCTGTCCGTGATCCACTCTTTTTTACATACAGCTATCACTCTCAAGTGTGTGGGGGCATCATTGGGAGAGAAGCCACAATTGACAAAAAAGTTGCCAGCTACAACCACTGTAATTCTTTTGACTTCTACCTTTTTGTGTGTATTCCATTGACTCCTCCACCAATTCCGTGACAAGTAGGAGTTTCGTATTGAAATATATCTGCAGTTATGGCTTTTAAAAATTGAACTGTACTATCTTGCCCTTCAATTCCTTTTGTCGTTGTTCTCGTTATACCTTCTAGTTGACACTAATTCCAATCATGTCACTCTCTTAAGGTGGGTAAGCTAAAGATTCTTTGTGAGAGCTTTTTCAAACTGAAGTCCATCAAGTTAAAACTGTTTCTACAGGAAGAGGTATTTTTAAAATATCTATCATAAATAATGTCATCTTGTTTGTACTATTTAAGTGAGCTTAAGGTCTTACAGGTTTTCTGTGACTAATTACTAATTTCAGGCTAGCACTAATATCCAGTGTGAACCTCACTAGAAATTATTTAACTTTCTTAATTATGGAAGTTGTCTTATGGAAGTATCTAATCAACGTCACTGGAAGGGCACGCTAAAATGTTGATGGGCTTTAGTAGTTTTCAGAGATTTGTTGGTCAAGGCAGAGTTTACATTGCATTTTCTCCAGAAGAGACGAACTTTTGTTAAAAGAATCTTGGCAGAGGGTTGAATATTGAAAATTGTTAATTATTTATTCTTATTTGGTGCAAATTGTGTAGGCTTCATCTTGCTCATTAATTTCTAAACATGTGCAAATTGGGTTTTTTGATTTATTTATTATTTCCTGTTCTGATTTCTGTTTTCTTTTTTCATGTTAAACATATTTTTAAAAGTTATTGTAATTCGTAGATATTTAGTCATAAAAAGCATGTAAAGAATAAAAATTCACTTTGCCAAGAAACAATATACCCCATAATATTGTCAAAGCCTGAATTGTGCAGGTTCTGTTTGAGTTCTATAGGTTTTGAGAAATTTTGGTTTCTGGTCCAGAGACTACCGGTCTGGTCTGGGTCAGTGCACGGCTGCACGCCCTCTAATTAGGCAGAGGGTTGAGAACTTGCGATTTGTTATGAATTTGCTGTTTGTCATGTTTCTAAGTTGTTCCATCTATAATTTGAATTTGAATGTCCAGGGTTCTCCTTTACCATTGCTTCTTGATAATGAAATGGAATCTCTAGTTGATGTGGGAGTCGGTAATGAATCTACGATTCTTGTTGATGAAGATTGTTGACCTTCTAAATTCTCCTTTCCATCAGAAACCGTGTAATCTATGTAAGGGGTAAGCTCAGTTCAATCATTTATTGCTTTTATCAACATAACATGTTCATTGATTCATCAGTTCAGTTCTTACTGTCGACTCAGCATTCAGCAAATCCGAATTATGCAGGTTTCTTAGCAGAGCATGTGCCATTGTCGTGCTGAGCTCTCTTGCAAACACAAGTAGTATGTGTTATGCATCAAGGACTTATGTTGCGAGTGTTCAGTGCAAATTGAATATGGATGCAAAACAAAGATCACTTGCTTGGAGTGTGAGCTTTGGGGCTTCTGAGCTGTCCGTGTGGTTAAATTGACAGGTTTCAGGCTTCCGGATGTCTGGTCAAAGACCAAAAGGAGGCAACGTGAGTAAAAACTTGACCAGGCCCCAAAACGCAGTTTTGTTCTCTCCCTTCCCGTGGTTTTTATCGAGCTCTTCAAAACTTGACCATGAACAATAATTTTGACTCTCCTCAAGGTCGAAAACTGTGAAAGAGACTGACATTAACAGTGTGTTGCGTCTAAAAAAAGTATTGTACTTATTTTTATTTTGTGGGAAATGTTGTATTATAGCTATTGCTCTGCAATCCAACGATGTTCTGGAGGTTACGTCTTCAAGTTAGATGCGTGAACCTCCTTGTATGTTTATTGCCACTTACTAGTGGTGTTGAAAGAGTGATGTGAATTTATTTTGTATTTTGGCTGAAATTGTTCAAGAAGCTCATTGCGCTTGCTTAAAGTCAATGAAGTCGCAAATACAGCTATCGATTTGCATACAAGGCGAGAAACTATAATAATTCTATACAATTGTCTTTCAGCTCTAGGTCTAGTTTACACCTTTTGATTGAGGCAATTAATGAAAGCCACAAGTGCAATGCATGCAAAAATTCTTATTAGTAATATGAGAATTTCTATTATCAATGTGGGGTTTGTTGGAGTGGTAACCAGTTTCATACTGCTTAAGCGAGATCTCGAATTCGTGCCTCGGCGTATGCAGATACCTTTATTGCGCGACTCACCCACCACAAGCAGGTGTGGGACCCGGGTCGGGTTTGGACGTAGTCGGAGCGAAGCTCTAGTAAACCAAACTACCAACCAAGAAAAAATATATGAGCATTTCTACTAGTTAAGGCAACTTTATTGGTAGTTTTAATAGAGTGGTAAAAGGGTTTTTATTCTGGTTGTACCAATTAATAATCTTGGCGCAACTTTTGTAAAGATGCAAGTATTAGGTATTCATAAAAAAACCACAAAGTTACAAGAGTTGGATCTATTCAACTCCACAATGGAAAGTAAATAGTAAATACAAGTAAATAGTAAATACACTGTCATCTTGTAAAATGTTATTAAAGATATAACTTAATATTTCACCTACAAGATGAGAAATGAAAACAAAAATATCAACATCTTATTTCCCCTTATTCCAAACCTTTTTCCTCGTTCATTATTAACATCATAGTCTCCCAAAAAATACTCATGCGCTACCCAGTTTATGAGCATCTAGTTCAAGACACTTCAAACCATAAGATGGTTATTAAGGCTCGCCCTTGGCTGATAGAGTCAACGTCTTAGGCACTGGGGTTCGTCATCATTGGAGCGATGGTAATCTACTTCTACGAGGGAGGGATGATCAAACTCTGGCCGGCAAATTTCTGAGTGTACGATGACCCATCAACGATCCGTACATCATCAACTTGTTCAAGAAGCCTCCTCGCGCTCAGTTGTTGGTTGTCATAGCAGCCATAGCCAGTGCATAGCATCTTCGGTATCTACTATGATTGAGGTAAGAAATTCAAGTAGTGTCTTATCTTAGAAATGAAACTCGTACGTTGCTCAAGAAAATTGGGGTGGTTTAATTATACCCGGGAATTTGAGTTAAAAACAACGCTAAGTTTAAAGAAAATCGAACAATAAAGTAACAAGCAATTTTGTAAACTTGAGACTTACAAATTATCTTCACAACAAATTTCTAAATTGAGTAAGTAACTATCAAACAATATAAAAACCCTAATAATAGTCGAATAGCTAATGCTCAGTTTTTAGCCAATTACATTGCTCATTTAGTTACCCACATATTCGGGTTCTAAATAATGCAACCCGTACAAGACTTGAAAATTTTGGTCGGTTTAATAAGAAGATTTGGGATAGGACAAGTAATGTGCAAGTAATGTGCAAATAATGTGCACTCAATTAGGAGAGTTAGGTTCCTTTTCCCTATGTTGTTGTCTGTTTTTCTAATTGATTGTTTGTCGTACTCGTATGAAACATGCATTGATCAGATCAAGACTGATGATGGTCTTGACTGCTTGGGTCATTCGGGAGAAAGGGTAGTTATTTCTCTCGATATTTGGCCCGTTGACGTTGATAGTTGTCTTGGTCGCCAGCCCTATATATATTTTCTGACGAGCAAATCTATTTGGCAAGTTAACAATTAAATAGATAGTCAACTGAAATTCTAGAAAAATCTTTTTTTTTTTCATATTTAAATATGTCTAACTCAGTTTTGTGTTCTGATAATGTCATTGGTAGTTGTAACATCGTTCTTGGAGTGTATGTGGTTCTATGGGGCAAAAAGCGAGAGCAACAGAGGCAACCTGAGCAGGACATGCAGCCTCTTGAGGAGGAGGAAGAGGAGGAGCCTCTCATTGTTGGTTAGCGTAGCTACTTAGAATTCTCTTATGCTAAATCATCATAGTTAGTTAATAGTTAGTTATGAGTTCAGAAATGTTGAAGTGTAGCCTCTATATAAGCTACTTTGATGTGATTGTAAAGACAAGAGAATTCATTATCAATAAACATCAAAATCATCTCTTCATATTATCTCTTCTGATGACCAAATTATAATATGTTATCACAAACATAGATCTTTCTGAAAAATCGTTTTTGGGTTCATCACCTTCATAACAGATTGTTTTCTTCTGTTATTCTCCAGAAAATTCTAAACACCAAATTCAGTCTTATTATACATTTGCTGATATCTTTTTTCTTTCTGAGTTTTATGATTCTCATCATTTTCTTATGCATAATCATATTTCAAAATCATCATGGCGGCATCAAATCCTTATGTTCTTGATCCATCTCATGAGTTTTTCCTTCATCATTCTGATGTTCATTGCTCGTATTAGCATCTCAGTTGTTCAGGGGTCAAGAAAATTATACTCTGTGGAAAAGATCATGTGAGATTGCACTCACACCGAACAACAAGCTCAAGTTCATTGAAGGAAAGGTAGAAAAACCACTAGAAACTTCTCCTTTATTCGTCTTCTGGGAAAAATGCAACAGCTTGGTCATGTCTTGGTTGCTCCACTCATTTACAGAAGGCATTTCTAATTATGTTGTCTTCTGTGTGGTCTGAACTTGCCCGCACTTATAATGCTTCTTTTGAGGTTAAAATCTATCAATGTCATAAAGAAATAACCTCAATTACCCAAGGTAATTTGTCTGTGCAGCATATGTACAAAGTGCAAGAAATTATGGGATCAATATGCTAGTTTAATTACACTTCTTATATGCTCTTGTGGTGCTGCTAATGAAGTGAAGCAAATCTTGGAGAATCAACACTTAATTCAGTTATTAATGGGATTGAATGACTCATATGTTACTGTAAAGAAAAGCAAACAT
>ONZK01004919.1:0-14427 GCA_900322385.1 Pharnaceum exiguum | reverse complement strand
ACGAGTAATATAGATAATTGCATTAGGTTGTTTAATGAACCGTGTGGTTTAGCTTATTATATTGGAATACATCGAGCTAGTAGAGGTTTAAATTTCGTTCCCGAATCTTGATCTTTGATTGTGCAAATTGATTTGCTAAAACCTTGTATTGTTCCTCACGAGCAATACAAGAGAATTCAAATGTATTTATTATACTTAAATCGCCTATTAATAACAAGATAATATAAAACGGGTTTTCCAATTGTTTTCCTAATAGTATGTATAATTATATGTGTGCTAAATAAAATTGGTGGCGGCTCTTATTCAATGGCATGCGCATTCAACTACCTAGCGGGTAGGTCCATGGGTTTACCTAGTCTAAGTAGATTCATTTCCCTTTGATCGGGGCCCCTGTGCCTACAATTACCTTCATTATGAATATGCTCAACAACGTCATCACAATCTTCATGTCTATTTAGATAGGATTGAAGGAGAGAATCACATGGTTTATGTATACTTGGGTTTGAAATAAGGTTTGTTCTTTTTTTTCCCCTATTTTCTGGGATTCCTTCGATTGCTCATTCTGTAAAGAGATGTTAAGCGGAATAACCACCTCTTGCAACCTATTGGCTTGAACCGCATGCCACACTTATCTTAGCTTCCAATAAGTTGGAATTGTAATATCTCTGCGGAATTCTTCTTGCATCCTAGGTTTGAGGAAGCCCTGGCCCCCTAATTCCCTATTGATTTGATTGAGTGACTTGATTTTATGTTCGAGAGAGTTCTAAAATTTTCTAGATGTCCGACTTATTCCTCCACCTCAACCTTTTCGTCTACCTCTCTCGGCCATGACCAAGCAGTTTAGGGTAACCCTAAATCACTAGAGTTGGGACTTTTAGAGTGAGAGAGAAAAAAAAATTAATTTTATAATAACATTTTTTAAGACTGCATATTAATACCCCATGATTAAGAGTTTAGTGCAAGAAGTACTAAGTTTACTATAATAACTCGTAGCGTATGAAAAATGTGTATAACTCTACATTTCTATTTTGGCAAGGATTTTATTAGTAAAGTAATTATCACAATCTTTTACATAAATCTTACCAATATAATGGTAATAAGCATTCCTAAATACTTGAATGGTTGCTTATAGAATTTTCAGTGTTAGGAACATTGATTTAAAATGCATTTCTGATTTTGACATATTTGTTGTAAGGCCAAAGGAAGTTTCATACCTTCTTAGTAGAAGCAAGATTGATTGAAAATCTCCCCTGCACAAAAGAATTAAATCATTTGCAAAGACAAGGTGATTTAATTGTAAACTTTCAAAGTAAAGAAAAAAGCATGTCACTCTTGATGGATATTCCATAGAGATCACAAAGAGTAGAGGTGTGAGGATCTTCATGGCTTAATCCTTTCCTTCCTTTGAAGAAACCATGACCTCTTTTATTTATGACCTGTGAAAAATTGGAATTACTACAAATGTCATCACCCATTTAACAAATTCACTTGGAAAGTTTAGAGCCATAAAATATTTCTTAAACTGCATGAAATTTCTAAATATTAAACACAATGCTTTCTTCAAATCTATCTTTTGGTTTCAAGGGTGCAATTGGTCACCATGAAATAGATGTATATGCTCCTACTAATCAAGATTGAATATAGACATGTTCAAGGAGAGCTTCACAAGGTATGTACATGAGAGAAGAGATCGATAATGTGATGATGTATTGAGTTACAGTAGTTAAGTTAGTGCTCTGACATCAGTGCCGAGAATATCACCTTAAGTTGAATGATTGTCATAACAAAATCAAACTTGACCCTTCTAAAAGTGAACTTTTTGAAGAGGAATTGCAGATTTCTGATGCATTAAGGAAAGCTTCTGTAGCTAGGTCTAGTTTCTTGAAACAGAAGAGTAAGGCTCACTAGCTAACAGAAGGAGACTTAAATACTGCTTTTTTTCATAATGCAATCAGAATGAGAAGGCAGATGAATAGTATTTTTGTTGTTCAGGATGATAATGGTGTAGAGTGTAGATCTCCCGAAGATATTGCTCATGCTTTTGTGAGTTATTATAAGAATCTACTAGGCTCTAGTTCAATGAAAAGAGTTCCTGTCAATGTGGGCATAGTAGAGAAGGGTCCTGTAATTACTGATAGTATGAAAGTGATTCTTTGTACGTCTTTTGATAGCTCAGACGTAAAGAACGCTTTGTTCTCTATTGATGGTGACAAAGCCCTAGGCCCTGATGGGGGTACGGTATAGCTCTCAATTTTTCAAAGATGCATGGGAGATTGTAGGGCATGATTCCACTGAAGGTGTTTTTAGATTTTTTTAAACATGGGAAACTTCTTAGACAGATCAATACTACCTCAATCTCTCTGATCCCAAAAGGCAAACACCCAAGGTCTGTTACTGAATATAGACCAATAGCCTGTTGCTCTGTCATTTATAAGTGTATTTCTAAGATGCTCTATGAAAGACTGAAATTGGTACTTCCTAGTATTATAAATGAGTGTCAAAGTGCTTTTGTGCATAGGAGAAGCATTGCTCAAAACATAATGATTTGCCAAGATTTGGTAAGTCAATACTCAAGGAAAGCTACTTCTGCAAGCTAGATGTATAATCAAACTTGATCTTATGAGGCCTATGATTCAGTTGAATGGGGCTTCCTAGAAGAAATGTTGATAGCTATGAAATTCCCTGTTGAGTTCATTGCTTAATGATCTGTGTAAAATCTCCTTTCTATTCCATAGTCATCAATGGGGGTTTGGATGGCTTTTTTCCTGGTAAGAAGGGGTTGAGACAAGGGGATCCATTATCTCCCTTGTTATTTGTTATATGCATGGAGTACCTGTCTAGAATCATGTCTCATGTTAGCTCTCTCAGTGACTTTAAATTTCATCCAAAATGTGGACGTTTGAAAATGTCACATATATGCTTTGCTGATGATTTGCTAATATTTTTTCATGGCAACTATGCTTCTGTGATGTTATTATTGAGAGGATTAGCCACATTTGCTGAAACTTCTGGTTTAAAAGATAATTCTTCAAAATCAGTTATGTATTGTTGTAATATGTCTAGTGAAACTGTGAAGAATATATCTGAAACTTCTGGTTTTAGCTGAGGAAGGCTTCCTTTTCATTAGTTAGAAGTGCCAATCTCTCCAAAGAAGCTTAGTTGTGCAGAATGTGAAGTATTGGTAGAGAAAGTGATTAATAAAATCAGAATTTGGGGTACTAGGCATCTTTCATATGCTGGTAAGGTTCTACGTACTGGTTAATAGTGTCCTGATGACACTACATAGATATTGGGCTTCAGTATTTATTTTACCTAAAACTATCCTAAAGAAAATTTCTGATGTCTGTAGAAATTTTCTTTGGGATGGAAAAGTAGTTTATTGTAGATCTCCCCCTGTTGCTTGGAATTTTCTTTGTAGATCAAAAAGTACTGGTGGTTTGGGGATCAGGAATTGTGAGATATGAAATGTTGCTGCTATAGGGAAATATGTTTGGTGTATATCTAGTAAAGAGGACTCCTTGTGGGTTAAATGGATCCATCATGTGTATATATGAAAGATTGTGATTGGAGAGACTACACTTGTAAAAGCCAAGCAAGTTGTTCATGGAAGAAAATTTGTGAATGTAAAGAGAAGTTCAAGCCAGGTTATTCAGTAAATCAGTTGTCTGCAAGCTCATCTGGGAAGTACACTATTGCTTCAGGGTATCAATGGCTATAACCAGTTTGTGAGAAAGTGTGGTGGAGAAGATGTGTTTGGAATAGAAGAACTCAACCTAAACACCAATTTATTGCATGGATTGTAGCTCTTGATAAGTTGCAAACCAAAGATAAATTGATCCAATGGGGAGTCTGTACTGATAGCCTGTGACCAATGTGTGGTTTGCAAACAGAAAATCGACAACATTTATTTTTTGAATGTATCTATAGCAGGAAATGCCTTGACTCTTGTTGAGTTGGTTGAAATGTTCTTGTCGAGCTGCTGGGATACTTGATATTTGGAAATGGATATTGAGAAGACAAAAAGGCAATGATTTCCAAAGAATGATCTGTCATCTCTATGATTAATGCTCTGGTTTATCAAATATGGCAAACAAGGAATGAATGTGTATGGGAGCAAGTGTTGAGGAAATCAGAAATGATTTTGAAGGAGATCAAAGATCGATGAAGCTAAAATTAGATGTTTTTGTTTTGTTCCTAAAAAGAATGTAATTAGTAATAGAAACTGGTTAGATAGCTTATTTGTGTAATAAGTATAAAATAATTGAGGCCCTTTCTAGAAGGTAAGCAACTATTTTGTACTTACGAAATTTTGATGTAATTAGTGTGTAAAAACGTTCCTTTGTTATGGTTCGCTTCTTGGTTTATAATACAATTATTATTTACCAAAAAAATATCACCTTAAGTGATATCTACATACCAAAATAATAACTATTGAGTATTGTGTAACTTATTTATGGGTTGCATTTTGACATTAAATTATAGATATTTGCATAGGAGGGGATTTAAAAATTTTAATTGATTTTATCTTATTTGCATCTATCTACGTTTTCTCTAAGATGCTTCTCAGTTTTATCATGCTAAACACGAGTGCGTGCAATCAATCAATTCAAGAACTGGTGAGACAAATTATATTAGAACGTGAAAATTGCTTCATTATGAATTCATGTGGATAGGTTAAGTTTATTAATTCACATTTCAAACTACCCTTCAATTCGATCTGTTAGAATGAAGCTTGTGAGCGCAGGTGTTTGAACATCATGCACGGCAATTCAAAGATGTGTACAAATGTTGCCCACATTCATTTCAAAAGGTACTAGGAGAAATAAATAAAGGTCAAGACAGTACCAGTAATTACTGTAACACCTAGGATGGCCATGCAAAACCAGAGTCAAAGAAAGCAATTGCAAGGAACAGCACAGCACAGCGCAGTAGTGGACTCTCTCTCTTCCAAGCATGGAAAGAAAGGAAGCTAGTGATGCGATTTGAAGGGAGCAAAGTTAGAAATCAAAACATTCAGTTCATTTCTAACTGGCTGTCCCACCTGCACACACACTTACTATCTCTATCTCTAGCTAGCTCAAACTCTAGTTCCTTTATCTCCCAGTTGCTTTAGTTCCTCGCCTCATAAACCTCCAAACCCCAAACAAACAAACTTCTTCCCACCCTTTCTGCTACTTGCTCAGAAAGAGAGACACTGCAAGCTAAGTGTTTGTGAGCTCAAGAATGCCCCTTTTGTAATTAACTACTATAAAAAAATAAATAGAAGTATAAAAGCTGTCAATCAAAAACCCTGCAGATCATCATAAGATCAGAGTTACAGTCTTACAGACCACCCAACATATATCCTTTCCCCCTTTCTTGCATGCCTTACCTCATTTCTCACTCTATCACATTTACCGAAATATCAAAGAAAAGAGTAAATAATTATTCGGCTTTTAAAAAAAAATTGATTGGAATTGCTCGGCTATATATTGATCAAATTAAGATGCCTAAGACAATGACAATCGACAAACTAATTAATGATCACGTAGTTATCTCTATGATCACCAACCTAATTATTTTTCTAGATTCGATCCGCTCTCTTACTGAATTCCTTTTTTTTATTTTTGAATGAAAACGATTAAACATACATAAATTAAAATGAACACAAGTCTTTCGATCTCTTATATGAGGAGTTGTGCTTAGTGCTTACTAATTTTGCTAGTAAGTGTCCAAAGATGGTGACAAAAGATATTACAAGATCGTCTAATTAATTAAGTAGTTAACCCTATGAAAACCTAGCTAAGTTCCATTCTGAACATAATTTCTCCAATCTCCATTGCACACTCCCTATGTCTTTATCTCACTTTCATCCTTTTTTCCCTTTCTAATAAGGAGAGTCCAAGTGATGATCAACCGGCTCAAGCGCAGCCCCGTGAAGGCCGACAGGAGCTCCAATGCAAGTGTAGTTAGTGCCGGATGATCCGGTGAGTGCGTGTCCATGGGCCATGTAGTAGCCCTCAAAGCGACTTGGCGTCGAAGAAGTGTACATGCATGATTGACCACGGTTGTGGCGCGGCGGCTGCAGCACCGTTGATGTGGGAGCACCGTTGAACATCATTGGCCTTGTTGGGTACACTTGAGGAGGTGGTGGTGGAGTGTACACAGCTGCTTGAGTTACATATGACCTAAAAGAACAATTGAAACTCATCATTATTTTTACTCTTCTTCGAGGTCGTTTGGTTTTAATCAATAACATAATTAGTTGTAGTTATTGGTTACACCTTGTTCAACCTAATTGGGTATTAAATATATTCAAAATAACTGTCTACACATTCTGAAAAAGGAGCATGCGTACCCATCAGTGGTGTAAACAAGTTGGCGAGCTTTGTTCAGGGTTTCTGTCTCTCTCTCTGCCAAACAACAAACAACAATAACAACTACATGAGCAGTAGAGCTATAGCAGAGAATACATTATAAAACTAAATAAAATAACTTAGATGAAAGGGTGTAACAGAATAAATAGCGAATCATCCATCAAATCAATCAAATCAGTGTCGACAACTTTTTCCCTAGCATCTTAAGACATATCCTATGTTTGTATTAAATTTGCTAGATTTCTAGAGGGGAAAACGAGAATGGAAAAAGTTGCTGCTGACATGACTACGCCTAGCTGCACTAACCTAGCTTCATACTATCTTCTCGACTAGTCTAGAACTTCCATGCAAAAGCAACACTAGCTATTTCTTAGGTTTATTAGTAGCTTTCTTTAGTCTCTCTGACCTAGATGTATATACTCATACAACAAACATAAATATAAAGAAGAAACATAGGAAGAGAGGAGATCGAGATAGAGAAATGCCTTGGCGGTGGCGGTTCATGTGACCACCAAGAGCCTGAGATTTGCAGAATTTTAGAGAGCAGAACCTACACTCATACACCTTCCCATCGTCTTTATTACCGTTTTTCTTTTTCTTTTGCCCTGCAGGAAAATAATCATCCATATATCATAATCAATATTAGAAGTTGTATATACTCAAAAAGGAAAAAATGTAAATAGTTAAGGTCATCCACTTAACTTTTTATTTGAGTAAAGTTGCGTACTAACTTAGGATTATGAAAACATTTATCTAGAGTTAGTTTTATTGAGATATTTCCTTAAAAGGGAGGTAAAGCTCTAAACCCTAATTTGGTAGTAAAGAAAGCAAAAAGAGTTTCTATTAATTGCATGTCAAAATCATTTACCATGCCTTGAAGTTCCGCACTTGGACAGCTAAAGTCTCATGCATATACTAAATCCTTCAAAAGCTAGAATGATTTCTATCTTAATTTTTGAGGTTAAAAAAAGAGAATAGTGTACAATAATAATGTATATTTATTATACTATAAAAGAATTTAGAAGGGGTGTAAGGGCAAAGATGAAAGAGGAAAAGAAATAAAGTGAATGATACCAGAAGTGGAAGTCTCTTCAAAGGCTTGTTTGCCATCTCTGGTGAAATCCTCCGGCAAGTGATTCAGGTCTAATGGGCTCCCCTCTGGTCTCCTGCACCCCACCACAGTAACCATTTATTTTTTTAGAAACAAATGAAAGCTATTTGTTTTAGGGACAATACAAAACCAAGGAAAGAAACTAGAAGAAAAAAATGACAGTAAGAGGGAGTGTAGAAAAACATATTGCATACATGGTGATGATGGTGGTAGTTGTGGTCCGAGAGCTAAGGTAAGCCTGAAGAAACTTTATAAGGAAAGACTTGTAAGAAACCTTCGGATGAACATTTATAACAAGGGACTTGAGTATGAGATGATGTGAATCCCCAAAAAGAGATAAATAAATGAGCTCCTTTAAATTATAGAACCAAAATGACTGGTAAGTTAGTAAGAATAAAATAAAACAAACATATATATACAAGAAAAAAAGAAAAGAGGAAAAATGACTTGAAAGTTCTCTCTCAGTTTCTCTGCCTGTCAGCTAGGTACTCAGCTGCCCTTGTTACTCTCTCTGTCTTTCTCCAATGGCTAGAAAGGAACAACAAGAGACATAAAGTGGGTCTCGTGACTTTAAAAAGAGCAGGGAAGGAAAGAGAGGGAGTGAGTGTGAAAGAGAAAGACGAGCTTGTTTTGTTATTTAGGCAGGTGTTAGTGTCATTTGGTTAGGTCCAGTGGGTGGGGAGGGAATGAGAGCGACGTTGCCTTGGATATAGAGCCTAGGTCTATGGCCCTAATTATGTTAGTACGTACTCCTCTCTATCATTTCATATCCCTTGATCATATCTAAAAGACTAAAACTCAGTTAAAAGATTAAAATTTAATAGTTACAAAGTAGCATCAACTTGAAGTTCGTTCTCACAAAAAGTAGAAGTATAATTTTAATTTCTTACCTTATCTTATGAAATAAAAATACTATATAAGTTAGAGATAATAAGTCATCAAGAAGTCACGATATATACACTCAGTGTAAACTTACACTGAGTGACTAATGATATAGATATTGTGATATTAATAGTACAAGAAACTGACTAATAATATTCACAAGTTGACTAATACATCCTCTCAGGTGTACATAAGAATTAGAGATAAGTTATGTTATTGAGACTTGAAATACTAGGCATCGCTTTTTGAGCACTTGTATCCCTCAATTTTCAGTTCACTTTAGCAATATTCTTATTCTACCTTGTATTAACTACTTCTATTTAGATTCAAATTAAAAGTTTTCAATTCGAGCAGTCCATTCTTATATTCCCTCCATTTTCTTAATCTTGTTCCAATTTTTATTTTAGTCTGCTTCATGGTTTTCTTCCAATTTCTATTTTGGGCCTTGGTTTTATCATTACCCTCATCTCTCTTATTTATCTACACCTCAACCTTGAGGGTGTTTGGCCAAAATTCACACTAAAAGTGCTTGTACTTTGTAATTTTGCTCATATTCTCCCTCCTCCCTCCTTCACCATCTTCAAAATGAAGTGCAAATTACTCTCTAAAATTATCAAAATCAAAAGCATCAAATTGGGGATTTTGTTTTTGGTCATTGGGAGAGTCCTTTTTAGCTTTTAGATATAGTTGATTTGTGAAGGACATAGAGGAAGATGAAGGAAAATAAGATGAAAAATACAAAGAACAAGCACTTTTATAAATAATCTAGCCAAACACCCTCCCAATACCCTTAGCTTTTTGAATCCCCTTTTATTCCCATTTGTTAATTCAGGGTTAACTTGGTCAAATAACATAAATTTTTAAAAATGTGCCACAACATAAATGGGATCGGAACAAGATATAGAAATTAAGGAAGTACGATTTAATCAATAGCGCGAAAGCGAAGCCAATTTCATGCTCATATATATCCTGAGAGTATATATATTGAGAGTGAAGTGTGTGGATTATATACTAGTGTCGAACCTAACCATATATTAGTAATCAATCTTTAACCAGTTATTCGTATTTCTCTAATTCTATTTCCCTAGTCTCAAAGTAATCATTTACTTTATATATTTCAGTCAAATTAATCGTACCCAAGAAATAGAACATTAACCGGTACCTAACTTCATATTGAATTTTGGACTTTAGTTCACTTGTCAAGTATCTTCATATTTCCTTCTACTAGTTTATCTCCATTACAAATTTGCTTCATTGAAAAAAAAAGAAGTAAAATACTGTCATAAGTTAGCCAAAAGTCAAGCTTCAAATTGGAGCTTGTGGGTTTTTGCCGCATTATGTAAGCCAATTACTCGATAGCTATAAAGAAAAAGATGATGAAATCCAATAAATTAAAGCTTGTATTAGCAATGTACTAATTATCAACAATGTAACAACTCTTAGGCATAGCGGGTGTAAATTTATACAACGTATCAACTCTTAGACACACGGGTATAAATTTATATCAAGTGAAATTGTTACTAATATTAATTATAAACAACAACTCTTTGGCGCACTGGATGTAATAGATGACTAAAAGTATATATTGTAATTAATGCTTCCGAAAAAAAAAACTCCACCGAGTATAGCTAGCTACTTGAAGAACGAATGAACGATATATTCAACCATACATCGGCCAGCTAGTGACCTGAACTTCAAGCAGTTTCAGCTACAATCCACTTCATCGTGAGAGAATAACTTTTCTATACCAGCTAGCTTCTACGTTGTATCAATAAGTTATTGGTGTGAGTCAATTGGCACACTCATGATCTCATCCCTTAAGTAATAAGGTCTTAGGTTCTACTATTATTTATGGAGTAACCACTTGCGAGAAACACTTTAGTCTTTAGTAGAGCGACCTGACGTGAATAGGATTGGTGTAACCTTAGGTATACCTATATGGCTATACAAATATTTAAAAAAAAAATGGTTGTAAACTTGTAATTCTTTTCAACGTAAATTGAGCTTAATTCAACTCAGTTATTTACGGAGTACATGATTTTGATTTTGAGAGGACTCAGCTTTAGCTTCTTTTTTCGATTTAATTTAGTACTTTTTTTTTATCCAAGATGAAACATTATCAGGCGGATTACAATATAATATGAGAAATGCTGGCCGGATTTGAATGTGAGACATGTTGTCTTCAGGCTTCAATCACTAGCTAGCCTAAGATCTCCGTGGCGTGGCAATCTAGTTCGATTTTAATGAGCTTAGTTGATCGATTATTGTTTACAATAAAATAAAACAAAGCAGTCTATCAAGAAAAAGAAGGCAACGCAGTGATTATTTCTTCATCCAAAAATATATTAGGCTAGCTAGTGATTATTTCTTCTATCCAAACTAAGAGGCAAACCATAGTAGTAATGTTACACCTGTTGTACTAAAGACGTGCGAAAATTCAATCCTTCTCAGATAAGTTCAATTAAAATTTAATTTAGTCACAATAGTAGCTCAAAAAGAATTGCCAAATATCATACAATAACCTTATATCTTTCTTTCTTTCTGAGAACAATAAACTTATATCTTTAGCTAAACAAGCTAAAACGTTGCATTTGAGATTAAAGTTGAACTAATTTCGGCATCCATTCTAACTTTTTTGGGGTGTTCGGCCTTTTTTCCAAATATGAGATCAGAAAGTAGATTTTTGCCTCAACTATTACCTAGCCGTAGGCTCGTAGATAAAAGCACTTTCAACCACAATTGCAACACTCGAGTGCTATATCACCTCCTACAGCTTCAACACTTGACAACGATCCCACACTTGGCAATGTATAACCTAGCTCATTCCTTTGGTCTAAATAAACTAGGTTTATATTTATGTTAATGTCAAACTCTATTGGGGAAAAAAAGCCTAAGTGAATAAGTCCCAAGTATTTTCACCTTGTAAGCCTTTTGAGTGTAATGACTAAAACACTGAATCAGTGTCAATTGCAGTGGAAATGCATCGGACCAAGATGGTAAGTCAATGAAGTTGCTGTAATAGAATGTTTATATGCATTAAGATACTACGTTACAACCGTTCTATTCATACTTAGAACACGGTATTTCTGCAATATTTATGTGATTGCATATACTCCTTAATATAGGAGTATGCTATGTAGTCACCCCTTCTGTCCCGCGACAACAATTATAGTTTAACCGTGTATGTTGTTTAAGTAGTTATTGAGCGGATTTTTCATAACTCGTCTAAGTTTTTATAAGAATGGTAAGTAGGCAAATTAAAAACTTGATCTTTTACATGAAAATGATAGTCTTTATATATACTCCAACCTTTCGTCACTGGCCTCGTACGTAGAGTGAATGGGAAAATTTTATTCCGGTTGTACCATAATTTGGAAAGATATTTTTCAGACTTCAGAGTCATACTTGAGATAAGAAAACAATGAACAAATGCTAGGTACAACAGAGGAGCTCGAGCTACGTCGTAGTTTAAATTGCCATAGCTTTTTAAAAAAAAGTTTAAATTGCCATACTTAAGTCGATAATATATATACATCTTATGTAAATAATAATTTCTTATTTTTGAAATATATCCAAGGGACCTAACTTACACCAAACCCTATCGTGTTTTGGATCTCATGGAATGACGACATAATTGAGTACAATTCCCTTTGAAAGAGAAGGAGAACAAACTGGAGAAAGAACACCACAAAACATAATCATGAGAAATGACAAACAAATAACTCCTAAGAGCATGTCCTTTGCACATCAAGCATTAAAGCTACATCCTCTAGCGAGTAGCTATACATGTAGAGAATCATGATATGACATTTATTCCTTGGTATAAAAACAGTTGAGTTGAAGACAAAGCCAAATGATCCAGTCAATATATATGTGTGTTTTGGATGTGGCCATATCTAAATTTTCATTAGAGAGATTTTATGTGATCCACATGTGAGTTGAGGCCATTGTAGTGTCACTGTTCTCGGCTTAAACAAATTGTGTAACCATCGCCATCCAATTATGATTAGGTTCGTATCAATTTTCCTTTCAAGTAGCCCTTTAACTTAAGTCGCTCTTTTTCTCACTTGAAGTCCATACTTTGGCTGATGGTACTTGGTACGAGTAGTGTTACAGGTGAGCAAAACGAGAGGGGTCCAATCTAGCAAGTTTTTCTAGCTAGACCATTCTTAGACCTACGTTTTCTCTGTAGAGAACAAATTTTGCGTTTGTATACATAAAATTGACACATCTTGAACATTTGAGCTCACAAGTAATGAAGTTAATGCCTTCGAATAGACTAGTAGCATTGCCTTTTTTTCTTCTTTTTTTCCTTGTTTGCATTCAATTTTTACTGTGAAGCATATAGTCTTGTTTAGCAAATACTATATCATATCTGTTGTGGTCAAAATATATGTGCTCACCATAGAGGATTGGGAATGAATGATTAAGACTGTTATCTAATAAGATATAGAACAAATGAACAATATGCGATACCGACGGTGAAATGTGTTAGAAACCTCATAAATCTGATATAATGTTGGGAGAGGAAGGTCTGTTCGATCTTTAGAAGTTCCATTCACTTCAGTTCACTACCATTCAGTTCGGTTCAAATTTTAACTTACAAAGGTAATAAATTTTGATCTCGATATTCATTTATAATTATTAATGTAGTTTCATTAAAGTATAATATTTATAGAATTTTGATAATTGATTGAGTGTCAATCAATTTTCTAAAAACTTTAGTTTTTTCTATTTATTAAAGTTAAGTTAAGTTAAGTTCATCGGTTCAGTTCTGTTTCGGCTCTAAAGAACATGCCCGCAGTATAGCATACATAATCATGGGGACAACCCTTTCTAGATACTAGGAAATTAAAGGAAAGAGAATCAATTGTTTTTTTATTTTATTATCGCTAAATCAAGAATATTCGAAAATTCTAGCATGCAAAAAAATACCCCAAAAGATTCAGTCGAAAAGGGTTGGACGGCACTCTGTCTGGCGCTAGGGCCAAGGCTCCCTTCACCGGCACTATGGCGCTAGTCTAAAATATATCGTCTATTTGTCGTCATTGGGAGTTGGGGTCTAGCGGCAGGCACTGGGCTTTAAGTTGAGAATATTTGATTTTTGTTTTGCTCTATATTCTTTATAATCCTATTTTCCGTCAATAATGAATCCGTGAATAAACTTATTTGGTCAGAAATAATATGAAATCGGGTAATCAATTACTCTCCAAGCAAGGTAATATCTTTTAGAGAAAAAAATTAAATTGGGGAAAAAAAATCTAATTTTCATTTGAAGTGGCATATTTATGAACTAGTTTGGTTTGATTAAAGGGTTAGGCTATTTTTAATAATTAGTGAATTAATTATTAGGCTTGTGAGTTAATTTTTATTAATTTAAATTGGTTAGGCTATTATGAATGGGACAAGGTGCCATTACTCCTGTTGGGCTATGAGGCTAGTGTCGCTTCCTTTTCTCAAGTCTGTAAGACATTTAGCTACCTCTTCTTTTTTTCTTTAATCGGTAAATTAGAATTTTCATTAAGAACAAAAATGTTATTACAAAACCAGTAGAGGGAGATTAGCCATCTTCTATGAAGGGTATTAATCAAGCTTATATGGCAAAGCTACTAAATTATACTATTTTACTTACAAAAATTTCCCAAACTAAATAATCTTCATTTTTCCATTTCTTCACTTTGTGTTGTATCACTATTCCTGCTCTTGTCATACTCATATAGAGAACTCGAGATGGTGAGATTAGTTTCTTATCCCACACTGCCATGTTTCTTACTCTCCATATAAGATAGATTAATGATGCGCTGCTGTAGATACAGGGGGCGTGAAAAGCCCCAAGCGTCTACCCGCTAGGTGGTTTAAATGCGGATGCTAAACAGAGTCGCCACCAACTATTTTTTATTTAGGAAAACAATCGGAAAACCTTTTGTTTATTAAAGCTAAATGAAAACCACTTGCTTGGTCATGCAAGGTTTTATGAAAAACCAGAGAATTGTGGGGTTCGGGGGTGAAATTTTACCTCTACTAGTCCAAAACAATCGTTATATGCGCACTTTAAAACACTCAAGTTGATTGAACAAC
>ONZK01004918.1:6254-18010 GCA_900322385.1 Pharnaceum exiguum | reverse complement strand
GCACATTTTGTTTTGTTCGATAAAAATATTATTTTATCAATATTTTATTAATATTTAAAAAAAAATCAACATTTTTTTAAAATATTATTATTTTATAATATTTTAATAAATTAAAATTGTGAAAGATACATTTATGAATATTTTTTGGACAAATAGGTCGTTTCGGTCGGTTTTGGGTTCAACTTAGATTTTACCGGGTTTTTGGGTTCGGTTAGTTTCGGGTTTCGGTCAAGTTTTTCGTATTCATGACCCAGGTTTTTCGGGTCGGTTTTTCGTGCCATTTCGGGTCGGATAAATTTCTGCCAGGTCTAGGTGTTAACATAAATAGGTCTATATGGTCATTTGGGGCAAGTTTATGACGTTAATGGTTTCACAAACAAAATTTTTTTTTTATTGAAAAAACTGTACACATGTACGATAAGAAGATCATCAAAATAAAAATCGACCAATACAATCTCTAATAAATTAAGAGAAATCATTACTCATCATTACACCCTTTATATATGTACGGGCCTCGTTTTTAAAAATATATTCATTTTCTTTTTGATGGGAACAAAATATACTCATTTTTCTAAACTCTAAATATTATTCAACACACAACAAATATTATTATTCAACACGAATTATAAAAAAGTAAATTTGTTTAAGAGAAAAAAGAAAACGTGTTGAAAACCCACCTCAACAACACCACATAACTCAATACACATAACGCAGCGTGCCAAGAGCAAAGTGCCAAATCGCCACCCCACTACAACACAACACAACACAAGAATACAAAACACCCTCATATCAAGTCATAAAAATAAGAACTCTCCCTTTTTCCACCTCAATCATCAAATTCATTTTCCCCTTTTACCTTCTTATAAATATACTCTCCCTCCCTTTTTATCCATCCATAAACCCCCCATTTCCCTAAACCTCCTCATAACTTATCCTACATCTTTCTACTTCTACTAATAATAATTTATGTGATGATTGGAGAAAGAGGAAGGAACTGGAGCAGGGAGGAGGACAAGAGGTTCGAGGAAGCGTTGGTAAAATACGAAGAGGATGAGGAGCTAAGGTGGCACAAGATAGCGAGTCACGTGCCAGGGAGGGGCCCAGCAGAGGTGCGGACCCACTACGAGGCGTTATTGCATGACGTTTCTCAGATCGACTCTGGCCGGGTTCAGCTGCCCAGGTATTCTGATGAAGTTGAGGGTGGTGGTTTGTGGGCCGGTCGTCGTGAGCCGACGAACCGGTCCAGTCAGATATCTTTCGGTGGGAATTATAATAGTGGCAGTGGTGGTGGTGGTGGTGGGAAGGGTAAGCATAATGATGCTGAGCGGAAGAAGGGTACTCCTTGGACCGAAGAGGAGCACAGGTAAATTCAATACTATAATTTTGTAAAATGATATAAGTAATTGAAATTGGGGTTGTATCCATTTTTTCTATAATTGTTCTTTAAATTGGAAATGAATGTTTTTTTTTTAATTTTTGTTTGCTGTTTGTTATTGAAAAATGTTTCCTTTTTCTATTTTTGTTTGGTCAATTGACTTAAATTGTACGCGCTTTTGGAGAATTTTAATTTATTGTGCTTGGTGATGAATATTGGGGCGTAGTTGAAATTGGGTGGAAATGCTAAAAGGGCAAATGGAAAATAATAATAATAATAATAATAATAATAATATGATCAAACTTTAGTCTTATTTTCTCTCTTTTTTTGTTTGGTTTTCACGTTTTTGGGTTGTTTGAGTTTGTCTAATTAATCCAATGGGCCTTGAATAATTTCATTCTTGTGTAATTTGGGTTGCTGTTAGTTGCGTAATTTGATTTATGTAATTTTGAGTATTTGTTTTTGCTTTTGATTGGTTGTGTTTGTGCTTGTGATGGCTGACTTGGATAGCAACTAGAAATTTTGTATAGAAAATGGGCTTTAGGTTGAATTTGGTGGGGAAATTTAAAAATGGGGTGTTTTCTTTTGTCAATTGACTTGAATGGTAAGCGTTTTTGGGAAATTTTAATTTAGTTTGATTAATTGGTGTAGTTGAAAATGGATAATGAAAATGCTAAAAAAGGGTTGTTGCTCTTGTTACTGGAATAATGATGGGCGTGTTATGACTGTATATTCATGTTAATTATTGGTACTTATAATAAACATCATATCTTGTGTACCAAACTAAATATCTAATAACATTCACACCAAAAAAAAATATCTAATAAAATTATCTATAAATTTTTAAAAATTTGTTAAGTTTGACTGTTTGAGGGTATAAGTCACTCTGACCACCTTTTGAGTTTTCAGCAAGAGAATGCCAATGTGTTCCTAGTAATATTTGTTAAGAGTGTACATGTGATGTGATTGTTTGAGCTGGATGATAATTGTGAGATGCTGGACTGAGAGTAAGAATAGCCTGGAAGTTTGTCAAGCTTGGAAAGCAGCATTTGTTTTGAGGAAGGTTTTGGTTCATACGGTTGGCAAATGGCCCTGGTGTTGGTTGTTATGAAAGGCTGCATAATTAGTTAGAAGTTGGAACAATAATCTGGTGAGGAACTGCTATTGTGGTCTGGTTTCTTTATCAGTAGGCTTTCCTGATGGCGTATGCAGGTAGTATCAATGATTATGTT
This sequence comes from Pharnaceum exiguum, assembly GCA_900322385.1. NCBI lineage: Eukaryota > Viridiplantae > Streptophyta > Magnoliopsida > Caryophyllales > Molluginaceae > Pharnaceum > Pharnaceum exiguum. The sequence goes on along the minus strand of ONZK01004918.1, from coordinate 15,403 downwards.
GGTTTGGTGTAGGAGACAGAATATTTGTTGTAAAATCTATGATTTGGAACAGTGGATTGTTTCTGGTAGTTTCATATGAAACAAATGTGTGTTGAAAAGTTTTCATCATTTAATTAGTTGCTGATTAGGTGTGAAAACGGATGTCCTTGCTGTCGCCATTTAGCGTCCTCTGCACTTTGTTTACATCAGTGGCGGTCCGAAACCAGATTTGGATATGCATATCTTGGAAGCGTGTAATAGAAAATTGCATGCTTAAGAATCTCAAGTGCTGGCAGTGCTACTTTGAATGTATTTTATTCACTGTTGCATGTATAGATTAGTATTGCTCTGTTACTTTCTGTTTCCTGACGTTTGATTCTGGTGTATATGATAGACTCTTTCTGATTGGGCTTGAGAAATACGGCAAGGGTGATTGGAGAAGCATATCTAGGAACGTAGTGATAACAAGGACCCCAACCCAAGTGGCTAGCCATGCGCAGAAGTATTATCTTCGGCAGAATACTGGTGGGAAGAAGGAGAGGAAGAGGTCTAGCATTCACGATATCACCACTGTCGATGACAAGTCAGTCGCACGCCCAGCTGTGGAGCAGAACTGGATTCCGCATCCTTCTGGAAATACAATGCAACAGTCGTCAGTGATGCAACCACATGGTGCATCTCCCCAGTTTAGTACCACTCAAGGGGGAGGCTCGTTTGGGTATCAGAATTTTAATTTCCCTATGTGAATGTGGTTTGGAGTCTACTGATGGTTATTCTGTACATAAAACAGAAGAACTTTTAGTATTATAATGATGATCATGTTCTTATTTTGAAAATAGTCTGAGTAGGGGTTGGTGATGTGGAGTACATATGAGGCAGGGGTGGAAGTCCGTGTATAAATGAAAAGTTGTAATGCAGATGCAGTTAGTAGATTAGGCGGATACATACTTTAGGGGTTTTACATGGTGAACAACTTTAGGTGCTTGAGTGATTTTAAATGATAGTTCCGGAGATATAAGTTTCGCCATTTCTTTATGTTCTGAGTTTTACTCTTTTCACAATTTGGTGGTTTAAAAGTTGTTTTTCCTGATCAATATTGACCAGTGCGCATGTGAAGGGGTATAAACGTATAATAAGTTTATATTTTAGCGGACTCCTTGCCTTTCTTCAGCAGAGACTACTGCAGCTGTCACTCTGTCTCCTACCCCGTAATCGTCTGTTTCTTTCTCTGCTCTGCTCTGCTCTCAATCCATCTCCATTTACTGAGTTCGGCTATTATGCCATTTCAATCAGTACCCTCCCGTTATTACTTCACCTGACTTAATGTAGCCTTCAAACTCGTTTTCGGACTAATCCAACCGTAAATTGGGCAAAACAACTAATACCAGAAATGGACTGTAATAAGAATTTTTTCATCTGTTTTTCAACATTGGTAGCTGGTATTGATTATGATGACCTTATAAGGATGCTGGTGGTGAATGACGCTGCCCAGCAAATTGCTCAGGAGATGATTAGAGCAAGGTAATGAACGACCCTTGATAGTTACGTCCTCCTCTGAGTTTGCTTCTTTTTTTTTCCGAAACCTTGTGGTCTCAAGTTGTCTTTTAACCAGTTCATCAACTTACAGAAGGCCAGTAGAACATTTTCTTGATAAGCTCATACATCGAGTCTTTAATACATCTGGTGTAAATTTATTGTAAGTGACTAATAGTGATGAAATTGTGGCTAACAGGTAGGGATGTTCAAAAGACCACAAACAAAAACCCGTACCAGAAACCCATTAACCCAAACCGAAATTTAGGGTACCCACCCAAACCGGAATTTAGGGTACCCAACACGAAATTTGACAACAGGTACCCAACCTTAAACACTTGCTTTTTCCAGGTTCAGGTTAGCATAGGATAGGAAAGTCGCTGCTTACAAATAGCCGAAAACCCATTTATTTTATAGGATAGCTATGACAAAGGAACAAAAAGCTACGTTTGGAGTTGAGGTTGAACTGCTTTTAAAGTGCTTTCGGCAGCACTTATATTATTTTTTGGGTGTTGGTAGTTTTTTCAAAAGTGCTATGACTGAAAGAAGTTTCCAAATATAAGATTAGAAAGCTGTTTTTTCACCTCAACTATTCCTCATTTATAGGTGAAAGCACTTTCAAAAACAGCCACATCACTTCACAACTACAACATTCGCTACAACACAACACTTGACATTAACCCCAAACTCCCCCAACATCTCTCAAAAAAAAAAAAAAACCTCAACAACAGACGCTTTCCCCCCTTCATCTCTTTTCAAATCGAATTCCACCAAATCAATCAAGCATACTATCTCGCCCAAATGAATATTTATTTCACTCTCTTTCGACTCACTGTCCTCTTAACTCGCTCTTTCTCGGCTCATTCTCTCCCTCTCTCACTCCGCTTCCGAAATTATCTTTGTGTACCTAAGGCTATGGATTGTTGGTTATGTTTGTGACTAGTGAGTATTTGCTTTATATAGTCTTGTTTGTTGTGAGTTTTAAGGTGTTAGAATTACTGTGGGGATAACAACAAAGAATTTAGAGACACGAAAGATTCGTTGTCTTTAAGGTAATATTAGCCCACTATAAAATTGTATGCTTTGAGTTCAAGCTAATTCAACCCTATCATTACCCAAAACTAAGAATTCAATTGGTAGCATTTCACGAATTCCTCTTTGAACAAAGTAAAGAAAGACAGAAGAAGAAAATATAAAGGACTTTATTTTTCCTATGATTACCCTAGGTGGACTTTTATTTTCTAATCGATGCTTAAAAAAAAGGAAATATATACAACACCACTAATTTAGTAAGTGCCATTGTATGTAGTGCTATTTTATCTTATTTATGTAGTAGTGAACCAAGCCATGTGTTATTTTCTTTTTTAAACAACTTACAAGTCACTAAACTAAACCAATTGAAAGTTAGTTTTATTTTTTAAGGGAATTGAACGTTATGTGAAAGATTAGTTTGGTGCTTGTTTTTGTTGGAAAGAAACCTTTTCTTGAGTTAAGGGCATGTTTAACCCTTAAACTTCTTAGAGTATGAGAAAAGTGACACATCATAATTTTTTTGTTTACACTCTAGTTATACTTTCTACTTTATTAGTTAAACTCACATAATATTTAAGAATAAATGAACTTTTAAAAAAGAAACAAAAAAGGGTCGTCTCATATATTTAGTTAATTGTGAGTATAAGGGTGGGTATTTGGATTTTAAAAGTCATCTTTATACTTTTAAATATGGGTCCATTTTATAGGTATTATACTCAAGTATAAAGGTTATACTCTTCTTTAAACTCACTAAAATACAACTAATAAACATGCCCTAAGATCCTCGATCTCCATTTTCTATTACCACAAAAAGAATAGGTGGGACTTTTGGGAAATTGATATGGAAAGAAATATAACCAATCAAAAGCATTGTAGCAAAAATGGGAATTTGCTGTATAATTGGAGAGGTACCTAGTGCCATTTCTTTAGAAAATGATTTATTTAATAATTAGAAATATGAGTATCGACAGTTTCATTTTCTCTTCTACCAAATGGAGCCTTAAATACATATGTGTGATTTGTAATTTTGTATATTTGAATTTCCGCAAATTTTGATGCCACTCTTTCAAAATGAAATCATGTTTCAAAAAAGAAACAATTTTTCATTCCCTTGTCAAAAATCGTTGTTTTGAAGCCACACTTGCTTTTAAAAAAGAAGTAGACTCTACGCTTACAAATTGAAATTTGGAGTTAATTTAAGATAAGATATTATAATGGATAATTATTTCATTAAAGCATCAAAGGATAAGTACAACAATTTATTCAGATTCTCTAGACATTAGATGAATGCATCGATCATAGCATAATTTTGGATAACAGGGCTCAAAGAGGCTCGAAGTAATAGAAGCCGTCTAATTTTCCAATGTTGCAATCTTTCCTGACTTAGGAGGCCCTTCAAGAGGTTCATCTACAACATCATAGTTGACATAGGTGTTCTCGCCATGAAAGAGACCATCATGCATTTGTGTGATACGATACGACCAGTCGAAAAGAGTGTCACGTTGTGTGTAAGAGAAGGGTAAGTCAATGGCAGCCCTCGACACAACCATACCAACTTTCGACCTTGTTGCCGGTGGCACGGAAACAACAAACTTGGTTTCTAGTTGCTTGGTTTCCTCTTCAGCGGAACCCCACTCGTAACTCCCTTCATATGACGCATCCAGCGTGACTGTGGCCTCTGCACTTATAAACTTAAGTATAGGCAGCCGAGCACTGACGGTGGCTGTGTAGTTGAGACTCACTCCCCATGAGTGGGAGCCACTATATGTGTGGCTCTCGTACTCTGTGTATGTGAAGCTCAGCTCTGCAGTTTGGGTTGACACCGGCGAGTAGTTGGCCACATCTTTGGTCACGATACTCATGGGTGAAGGTTCATGGATTCTGCTCTCTGCCGCTCGGAAGTATACATTATAAATTTCCCTGTTCACAAGTCAAAGATTAACATAGGCCTTTAAATGACTCCAAACTGAAAGGTAATTAATCGATCTCACACACATCGCGTGCCTGTGTGTTGGGGTTATACCTTGTTCGGACGAGTTCTTGGACCTTGAAAAGGGCTGCCCTAGTAATTTCTGGGCTCATCCCGCCGAGGACGTTCTCAGTGGTCACTTGGTTGGTGGTGATTGTTGTTCTTATAGCGTACGTTTTCAGGAATATATTCTGGAGCGCCATGAAGGCCTTGCCAGCTTCTTCTAGCCTGAGAGGGTAGAAGGTCATGTACCTTCGTGAATTCTGGTTGTTGAGGAGGAGATCTTGACCTGACGCATGAATCGAACCCCAGTTACTGTCAATAATAAGGAACAGGTTCCTTACCAATGACCTGATGCGAATTGCGCCATTGCGTAATTGTAACACCTCAAAATGTGTATCGGGATGGTCTATTGGATCCTCAATCTCCCTGGATGGATCAAACCTGATCCTGATAGTGGTCATGAAACACCAACAACAACAAGTCAACATCATTCTATCACTATACTTTCGGACTAATAATGGTGTAAAATGTTGGTACCAGGTACGTGGAAGCTAAGGGAGATGAAAGTTGGAGACAAGACTAGTCAAATGCATTGGAGCAAAATATGAGGTACTTTGTTTTGATATGGTTTCCGAATTATCGTTAGGCCATCTATTCATCTAATAATGTGAATATACTTTAATTTGTACCTGAGGTGTGAATCCGTCCCATCCCTCGCAGCATACATGCCGTTGTCAGCGATGAAGCTGATGTATCTTGGAAGTCGAATGAGTTTCTCGAGGCTGTGGAGGCTAAAGCTAGTTTCAACAGTACTGATAACGCCACCAGCACAAGCTAGGACGCGGTCAGAATCGTTGCTGGTCCCCATTCTTCTAGAGGACCCATCAGCTTGGGAGAACAAAATGTAGACATCGTCCTCGGACTGAGGACCGGCAATATTGAGAGGACTACGAAGGGTGATGAGAGTGGAGGACCACTTAGATGAGTCCTCTTCCGGGGCGTCAGCGGCAGCCACCATCCTCCAGTTTGTTTGTGACACTCGCCGCAGGAACTTGCCACTGAAGCAATTCCGGAGGTGCATAACGTCCTCCCCTTCCCCCAAGATATTGACCTCTGTGGTCGTTCTTACCACCTCATACTTGGCGTACGGGCTCAGGATGTTGTCATGCTCGTCTCTGTCGTCCAGCGAGCACCTGATGTGCCCATGCAAGTTTCCTTCTTCTGCAACGTACCGCCCGTAGGCGAATCGTGGATCCCCATACTCATCCACGTTATTTGAACCAAATGGTATCAGCGTGAGTGAAACGAACCTAGGCAAAGCTGATACTAGAGACATTTGTATACCTCTTGTTTTCTGCCTTGATTCTTTACACTCGTAACTTTGTAAGTTGATGTGAAGTGCTATCCAATTTCCAACTCGCGTACCAGATTTAATTTATACTACTCAATGTATAATAGGCAGTATTGATGATCAATTGAGCACTACCTACTTTTGGTTTTTACAAATTTAGTGTGACCGGCCAAATTAATGATAATGGTATACACATCAAAATTGATGTGAATACCATTAATTATTGGTCCATTGTAATTGAAAGAATTGTATTATTCATCATTTTTCACCTATAGCTGATATGGCTAAAAACCTTCCATTGCTTTTTTTTTTTATAGAAAATTTGAGTTAACCCGTTTCATATATGAGACGGAGTCATACATGACCATCGGGGGTCATTAAACACATTTCTTTCATTAATGACTCCGTCTAATATAAAAAAAAGGCTTCAAACAAGTTTTTTTTTTTGAAATTTAGTGAAGTTGTAGAATCTCATTACTTCAATGTAACAATACATTTAGGGGCAATACGATATATGTGGTACTACGTACCAAGGACCTATCATTCTAGCTACTTTTTGTACCCACAAATTTAATTCGACTTCAATAATGGAAGTTTTATGTTCATCATATTAACTTAAATAAGGGTGGTTGAAGTAGGAAAGATACGATGTGTTGTTGAAGAAGGAAAGATATGCATTGATAGATTGCGTAATTCACTTCATATCTATCGAGATGGAGCCAACTTTCCTTTTTTTCTTTTATTTGGAAAAAAAATTGTGTGTTAGGTTTTACAAATTTATGGTTACCAATTGTAAAGTTTGGCCTCAAAAGTCATATTTCAATGATTTTTTTTTGAAAGCATATTCTAGGGTTCTTTTGAGATGTATGAATCCGATCGAGTATGTGTTTAAGTTATCTGTCCTTTTCGAGGCAAATTATAACGTGCACCCGAGCATACCTAAGATCGTACACCGTCTTTACTATAACTAGGTAATTTGATGTAGAACTTCAAAAAAAAATAGGAGTAGGGCTTACAATAAGAGACAAAAACAAAGATGTTGTACGGAGTAAGGTACAACAAATTATATCGTACGTACACCCGAGTGTACCTAACACTGTACACCCGCTTTATAACTAGGTAATTTGATTTACGAACTATTACTTCCCGTCGACTTTGCTCATCGACTGCCCCCACCACTGCCGCCTCCTCACCCACTCCTTCCAATCGAAACCCCATCATATCTCTCGCTTACATTCAAAAGCTACATCCAAAAAGTAGATCGCATCACGACTAACCCCCAGCCACCAACACTCTTTTCATATTAACCACATGACAGTCATCACTTTCCTTTTCATCGTCATCCCACCACCATCATTCACAAGCGACACCACAATTCATCTCAACACGTATCCACTCAAACCCAATTCATGACCCTTAAGTTTAATTTGTCACCCTTTAAATACAATTTGTGATCCCCTAAATTTTGATTTGTTACCCTTAAAACACAATATGTGACCCTTGGTTTTAATTTATAATCCTCGAGTTTATTTTGTTAGCCATGGATTTATTTTGTGACCATGATTTGGGTTTTGCTGAGGAAAGAGAGTGACATTGAGGAATTTTTTGTAACGAGAAAGTGAAATGGGGGTGTTTATTTTCAGTGGCGGAGCTAGGAATTTATCTCGTTGGGGGCATTCATAATATATACTTTACAAAGGACAAAACCAAAAAAATAATCACATTTGTATAGAGAAAAAATAATCATGGAGATCGATCCTTGGACCTGATGTTCGGAGGTTTCATTACTTTACCATCAGGCCATAGCCTAGGGTTCTGATAATTTGTTGGGGGCATTAGTATGTAAAGGTTGGGGGCAGGTTAATAATTTTCTTTTTTTTCAAAGGGGAGTCCCGAAGTCGTTGGGGGCGGCTGACCCCAACGACTATAGGGTAGCTCCGCCCCTGTTTATTTTGTATAGAGACAGTAGAATAGAATGAGGAGAAATAGTGAATTTGAGGAAGGTTTGGTTCATGAGGAGGGAGAGAAATGGGGGAGGCCGGGAGTAGAATGATGAGAGAGAGTGCAAGAAGGAGAGGGACAAGGAAGGCGTTTTTTTAAAAGAATTTTTTTTATTTAATGGGGTCGTATAATGCTGTTTACAATAATCGTTTGTATACTATACTATACCTTTTGCGTTCTCAAGATAAAAACCCACAAAAGGTTTTTGAATTAAATAAATCACAAAAGAACAATAGTAGACACCATAAAATATATAATTGGGTTCGAACAAAAAAAAATGATTTGGGCCATAATTTTGTATAAATAAAAAATTAGGGCCTTAATTATATAAAACCGCATCTTAGACTAGCCAAAATAGTCCATTAATTGACCACAAAAAATTATGTGAATCCGTTTTATATATGAGAATGGGTAGTAACGACCCTTCGATTAAACAATAATGAAACATCGGCTATATAATAATGAGCCCTCGGACACAATAATGACCCCTATCACCCAGTTTCATAGAAGGAACGGATTTACACAAAATTTTCTATTAATTGATTGATCTAAATAGGTATACCATAATAATATTTTTTTATGAAGGTATACCATAAAAACATGTAACAAAAATTTCTAAAAAAAAAATTGACAAAAAAAACGTCTAAGATAACGAAGTTTAGTTGATGAGGGGAAAAAATATTAATAAAAAACTATTACTAGTGACAGCACTTATATTTGAAACGAATTACAAGTTATTTAAACTCTCACTTGTCGTTAGCTTACCTCACTTTTAGGCTTTTAGCTAGTATCTTGAAGGTAATTTTCAATTCGAAAACAGACACAGAAGAATAACAAAAATTTGTGTAAACCTATTTCATATAGGAGACTTGGTATTAGTGACAAAAAAATGTTGATTAATAACCACTCGAAATTCATTAGTTACCCCTACTTATATTTAAAACGAGTTTACACATTATTCTTATGAGTGATGTATAGTAAATGCAAGGCAACATATACTTCTCAACTTGTACTCCAATAAATTGTCGATAACGTATTTATCAAATAACAGGACGGGGAGACTTGATAGAGATAACGAATGATGAATGCGTGATTAGATCAGCCCTCAATGCCCCCCATGCGCTTCACAACAACAACCATCAAACCCTGTGCAATCCCCAACTAATAAGGGTGCTGAGCTTGAGCACTTGAGTCCTGACACCTTTTTTCTCACACAAAACATAGTGTAAACTCGTTTTATATATGAGACTAAGTATTAATGATTACTCGAATAAGAATTCT
>ONZK01004916.1:13324-25695 GCA_900322385.1 Pharnaceum exiguum | reverse complement strand
GTTTCTCAAGCTTTCAAACAATTGTCATAACAAATAGTCTTACTATAAATACTAAATGCCAGGTTAGGTTTACATCATAAGGCGTGGCAAATACCCGGTAGAATTACCGTACTTACAACATGTTGTCGCGGGTTTGCTACAAATATTGGCGGCCAATCATTGGTTTGTCGGCGAATCATTATTAAGTGTTAATGTTTGGAGTTAAATGGTGTTTTGGTTAGCTAGAAGGGGTTTGAACTCAAAGTGAACTGAATTAAACTAAAAAATTAATTGAATTGAGCTCGAAAAAAAATGAAACAAGTTAAAATTATAACTAAAATTGAACCTAGTTCAATTGAAAGTTAGTGAACTAAATTTAACTAAACTAAACTTGAAAAAAAAACTGATTATAACAGTATATACGAACAAAACACAGCTTTAGCAAAAAATATTTTAAGAAGTATAACTCTTTTCTCAAAAAAACGGAACTATAACACTATAGAAAGTACTTGTTTTGAAATTTAATACTTATCAAACCCTGTCAATATAGATTTTTATTAATCAACATAGTGCAATGATATACTCATAGTTGCCAAATGTTATTAATGTCACAACTTTTTACGATTCTAAGAAACGAGATGAATTGAATTGAAATGAATCTATTAACTTAGCTTCTTTTCACGATTACAAGAAACGAAATGAATTGAATTGAAATGAATCTATTAATTGAACTGAAATTTTTTAACAAAGCACAACCCCATTCATATGATGTAGGAAAATAAAATATTCCTTTTTTATTTATCAAAATAAGGGGGAAACTAGCCATATTGCTCTAAAACTAAATTAATGATTCGTCAATGTTGTGTATAATGGGTAGGATCTATTGCTATCTAGGATGATTATAGAAGTTGTACTGTAGAACAAAACTATTTTGAAATGGAGTTAGGAAAAAAAGTGATTTTGTATATAGTGATTTCTAACTTTGATTTATTGAAACTTCATTAGTATTAATTATTCAAAAAATGTAAGGGAGTTCAATGACCACATAAAGTGGTAAAGCAAAATCTACTTGATTATAAGCGTATATTATTCCTTTTACATAAAATAAATGTATGATTTGTTTAGTGACACATAGGGAGATTCACATGTACATATATAAGGATATGATTGATTGGTGAAAAATATTAATCTAGTTCACGCTATTGCTATTTTTTTATCTCTTAATTTGTTAAACTTCATTGGTTTCTATGTTGAAGCCTTTAAAAAAAATAATTTTTTTAATGTTACATTTAATTATCAAAACTCTTACAAGACTTCAAAGCTAGTTGTAACCTAAAGTAGTAATATACAATATTAATTTTTTAGAATGATTAATCAACATATTATTTTCCGTGGCTTTTAAAATAGTAATAATAATTCTTTTTTGCAAATTATTATATGTAAATTATAAAAATTGAATCAGATAAATTCTAAACCCCAATGCAAAAACCCTCCAAACCCCAAACCCTGCAAACCCTACAAACCCCAAACCCTGCAACCCTCCAAACCCCAAATGTATAGCCATCGTATCTGATACAGTATAATACTAGAAAGTATATAGTTCTACTATAGGGGCGGGAGAATGAAATAGGGTGAGGGGAGGGAGGAAACTTAAAGCTTTATTCACCCTTTTTTGGCCTAAAAGTCCTCAAACAGGGCACTAATTTTGTTAATATATACCGTATATGTTACTGCAATATTCTATGTTTACTGATACACAAATAAGAATACCATATACAATATGTGATACTGCTGGCAAGATTTAATTTTGTTATTCATTGATGTTACTATACTATTCAAGGTGTGAAACTGAAAGAGGGTGGGGTGGGGGAAACTTAAAAACGTGATACTATTTTGTTCTTTTTTTTTTTTAGCCTGGGTTGACGGTCAGAGTTCCAATTCAAATGTAAACAATTATCCCTTTTTCCAATTATCAATCCATAACGTATATGTCACTACTAGCGAGTTTTTGTTTCTCTATGTCGTATATATTACTGCAATCTTCTTAATTTTACTGTTTAATACAGGGTATACTATATGCCATTTTTGTTACTGGTTATCATATATCTTTGAGACTAGATTAAATTTCTGCAGTAGGATATATGATAGTACTTTTAAATGGTTTTAACTATCAACACTTGGAAGAGAAATGGACAATGCTAGTAGGATAAAAATACCAATGGCATTAAGTACATTGTTGTCCTTCTCAAAATGACTACTTTGGCAGCAATATTTGGATTCTCAGAACGACTATAAGGAACATTGTTAGACCCCTTCATTTACGGTCGTCGACTAACATCAATGTCAACACTACTTCATATCCATTTTCATGGACTCAGCTATGTCAACACTACTCCATATATATACATCTTCATCGACTAACCAATGTTAACACTATCTTCCCGGCCACCATTATACTTGGAAAGAGATATACAGATCATGATAACACAATACGAATAACACTTTCTCCTTCACTAGGATGTGGTCACTCTTCAACAACTTCAACGATATGGTCTCCCTACCATATTGCTTGGACAAAAAAAACAAGTGTTAAAATCGATGACAACGGGAAGTACGAGCATTTCTCAAAAATAAAACATTTTAAAAACAAGTTATGTTCACCCAACTCACCAAATATTTTGTATAGGAGGTATCGGGCCAAAGCGACATTGCCATGATCATCAAGCCAATACCATAATCCAAACTAATATAAAAGATCAAAAGAATAAACTTTGCGAATTCACCCACAAATGGAACAAATGATAAACGATTAGTTTACATACGTATTTCTTTGATTTTGAGCTTCTCCATCACTTAACTCCCAACTACTAAAACCCTCCACTCCACACTTCTTCTCTAGAACCTTGCCAAGGCATTCCATCTAGACATGAAAGAACTCACAATTATTATTCATAATCATACTATAACCATCATGAGTTCGGAGAAAAATCAACTACACTAAGCACCACCCAATTAATATGAAAAAATGTTATTTACCAAGCGAAGTCGTGTTTTTCGTGACTCATGTGTTTTTCGATCTTGTGAAGAATAAAGGGAGTCTACAAGCTATGAATACAAAGTTAATATCTTGATAATTAGGTATAATTTAGTTTTTCTAATATCGGTTTCTTAATTATATATGCTGTAATTTTTATAAAGATTCTTATAAAATTGAAAAACAGAGAATGATTAGTTAGGGGAATGCAGAAAGATTATAGGAATACAGTTAGATATACGTAATCACGACAAACTCCAATAAAACACAGGAAGATTAAGGGATTGCAGGAAGATTAGCAAAGTGCAATAAGATATACGTAATCACCTTAAATTTCAGTAAAAAGAAGTCACACAACCTGAATTGTGGCAATCACATTACACCTTCCTACCAGTCCCTTAAAATAAATAGAATCTGGTGGCAATACATACAAACATTCAATTGTGGTAATCAATCATCTTCACTTCCCTCGTGTTACTATTTTAAAAACTTCACTTAATTAACAAAACCAAGAGTCAATCTTACAATACTAGCCATGACAACTATTCTCCTTCCCCCCAAATCCACCACTCAATTTTCCCCAATTTACACTGGTCTGCAATTTTCACCAGAAGGGTTGTATGAAACCCTAATTTCAAAAAATTGGAATGATGCATACCTCAAAAATAATGAAAAGTGTAGAGACTTACCTACTTTACCACTCCGCGTAAGGTCACTAGAATAGCCGTGAAGTGTGCTTCTTAATGTGGGAGGAGATGTTCTCTTTGGGTTATATATTGAAGATAGGTATGTGAAATTAGAGTGGATGAGATAGACTTGTTGATAGTGAGGATGATGAGGAGGAGAAAGTTTGTGGTTAATAGGAGATAGTGTTAAGTAATTAAGTGAGTTTTGGTTGATGTAGAGAGAGGTGAATTCGGGGAGAGAGACTGAAGAGTGAAGAGAGGCAGTAAGGGGGAAGAGCAAAAATAGATGCATAATTATGTCTATTCATGTCAAGTGATTGGTATGTTGGGGCAGACAAGAAAGGGGTTTGTTTTCTTTTTCTTTTTCTTTTTTGATATTTGAAAACTCCATTTGAATTTCAAATTTTTTGGTATTTGTTTTCTTTTTCTTTTTTCTCCTAAATCCTTTTTGCCACGTCACAGTGTAACACAAATTTGTGTCACACGGTGAAACGAGTAGCAGCACCCTTTGCAAAATTTCATCATGAGATTGTTGGCCCTTTTTTTGTCCTCTGCTACCCCTCTCCCCCCCTTTATCGATGTTTCAATTTATCTCCCTCGCCCCCCACCACAGCTATAAAGTATAAACGCATAGCTTGCGAAACGCTTTTATGAAAATATGTTTGAAACATAAAGAATTGTGAAAGGAAAAAGGGGAAGGAGACATTTCTGCCATCAGATCTTCTGTACTTACATCTACAAGATACAAGACAAATACTTTTAGGTGTGATCTGAATGCATGCCTCAAGCTGGTTGATTAGATCAATCAGTATTAGTACGAGAACAAAAAGGAGATTCCAAGCTTAATATTTGCTCTTTTTATTTGATGAAAATTTGATATACGGGTGTATGCATCAAAGAAGGGAATTTATTTAACTGTTGGGCGTGCTCTACTTCGGATTTGCTCCGTAGCTTGCCATGGGAATACTTACTCCTTCCTACTTCTGTTTGACATAAACTAGGTCCTTACCCGTGCTCAGCACGGGTGCATATTGTATTATCATTAAAATTTAAATATTAATCAAATAGTGTGTGATGTGATAATTTTGTTTTACTATTTTAGAGAAGCAATTTAAGTATACGTGATTATTGAAAAGTTATGAACAACTAACGCAAGTTGTTAACTTAATAGAGGTGGATATGGTTTAGTTAGGAAGAGATGTGTGTTCGCTGTTAAAATTGACGAAGGGCATCTTATTCAATTTCGATTGGCCGTTTATTATTGATTTGTTCACTTCAAGTAAGATTCATATAGATAATGGGATAAATAGTAAAATTTGGATGAATGGATAAACGTAACTACAAATCAAATGTTTCCTTTTTTGTAGGAAAGAAAATCAAAATTTTACCAATAATATACACGGTTGATCACCACAAACTAAAAGAAATTCCAACTTCAAAAATCTCATCTTTGTTCAATCAACAGATTGATACACCTTTAAAAGTACCCTACAATTATTACCACTTGCACAAAGTATAGTCGGTATCATAGAGTTAACACATTTGTCGAATCTACCATTCTGGCACTTGCAATAAGGGTCAGCGTAATACACTAAAGAGACCTATACTTCACGGAGTTGACTCCTTGCTCAGCACGAAGATTTGTTCTCACTTCTCACCCCTACGTGCATATTGCCAATTCTTCAAAATTTCAGAAAAATTTGAAAATTCAGAAAAAGCAGAATTGGTATCAAAGATATTCATGTTTACTGCCCTCATTCAGTCAATCAACTACTCTCATTCAGTCAATCACTTCCAAATCATGACCAAGTACTCACAAATAAAATTAAAAAAAAATGGAATGAAGCCTGTCACATATGAACACATTTTATCCACCAAAACTTACAATCCATCCAAAAACATTAATATACACAACCAAACTCAATGGCCATGACAACAAAGACTACTTTACTTATTCCTCATATCCTACCACGTACAACAGCACCAACATATATGAAACAAGAGAAGGTACATTGCATTTCTGAAGTGATATGGCAGTCATGTTAAGTCATGTTATAGTACAGCTGAAAACATAGAATAAGAAATTTACACAGGGACTCGCATATAAATAGAAAAGGGAGGCTGAAAGATATGTAATACGTTTGCCCAGCAAAATATACCTCATAGACGTCGCTGCCCGAGGCGTCAATTGCAAAACTGATAGGCTGGCGCGCTAGTGCTTTAATAAGGGCATCTTCATTGTTAGCTGGAATGTCATGGAAGCCATCAATTGTGACTGCTTCACCCTTCACTCAAATCCTAAACCCAAACATTTGCATATTCTTCAGAATCCATGACATTGTTGAATAATGGTAAGCTTCATAATGTACTCAAGGGTCAATTCAGGCTAGGTATTTAACAAAGCATATGAATAAATCTCACAACTATTTAGTTCAACCTAACTGGTAATGAACAATCAACACACTTTCAAGGCCATCCTGCACAGCCTCCCTATTAAGAATCTGTTAATATGCCTGAGATCACATACCTTATTCAATACAGATGTTGTTGCACTATCCAATACAGCTGCTATTGCAGCCACCCTCCCGTTAACGGTGTCCTTAGTCTTCAGCAAAGGATGGACACGACCCGCATGGAACTGAAAGCAAATATAAAAAGATAATAAAATATTGGCCAGCTCAAAATTGAATTGAAGCTAAGTTTTGAGAAAGCATTACAAAAAAGACAGAAAATATCGTCCAACATACCAAACTGAGAATACACATTTCTCTTTTCGAATAAAAATAATGAGTAGAAAATAACAACATAATAATATCCTTTGACAGTTTTGGTACCAAGTCAGCATACAGCAAGCATCAGTATCATCACAATAAAAAAGGATCGTTTTTCATTTTGTAGATACAGGGGCGTGAAAAGCCCCAAGCGTTTACCCGCTAGGTGGTTTGAATGCGGATGCTAAACAGAGTCGCCACCAACTATTTTTTATTTAGGAAAACAATTGGAAAACTTTTGTTTATTAAAGCTAATTGAAAACCACTTGCTTGGTAATGCAAGGTTTTATGAAAAACCAGAGAATTGTAGGGTTCGAGGGTGAAATTTTACCTCTACTAGTCCAAAACAATCGTTATATGCGCACTTTAAAACACTCAAGTTGATTGAACAACCTAATGCAAGTTTTATCTACTTTAGGTGATGTCTTATGCAAGTATTTGATGTTAGGGGAAGTGTAAACGTGCAAACCGTATTCATATAAAGTCTACATTGCAAATAATATGACAAAACAGACTTGAAAAGGGTTGGTGCCTTCAGTACCTGAATCGGGGTCTATAGTAAGACTATCCTATGAACTATGCATGCAAAGCAAGAGAAACGGGATGGGATTTGCCTAATGATTCCAACAAATATGATAATAATGCAAGTATAAGCACTAAAATATGCAAGGTTTGGGGATATAGGGTGTAAATTAACCAAGGCTTAGAGGGGTAGGTTGTATGATAAGCTAGATTTAGAGAGAGAAGAATGAACTCATCAAGTTCGGCGTGAGATTTATGACGTGTGGGGTCGGTATTTATAGGGTAGGATTTCTTGGGGAAAAAGCCAGAAGAAAGAAAAAGTTGAGAAATGTGCGCCAGGCGCACGTTTCGTGCGGGGCCAGGACTCGCTCTGGTCCTGCCACGTGGCAGGCTGTATATCCGTGTGGGTTTACGGATAGAATTTTGCAGTGTTTTGGATCGAATTGAACTCGGATTTGGATAGAATTTATGTGGATTATTCGCCAAGAAACTAATTAATTAAATAAATAATTAATCAGCTGATTTTATGTGGGTCGGGCTGTCTTTATTGGACTAGTTTGACTAATTAATTGACTATAACCATTAATGGGCCACAATCAATCAATTTGAGTGCGAATATAAAATTATTATATATGGAAATGATCAGGAAGACGAGGGGAAGATGATGACACAACTTCTAATCCCGTTTCTCAAGCTTTCAAATAATTGTCACTAAGAATAATCTTAAAATAAATACCAAATGCAAGTTAGGTTTACATCATAAGCCGTGGCAAATACCCGGTAGAATTACGGTGCTTACACATTTGTTTTGATTAAAAGTGAGATGTTAAAAAAGCAATTAACCAAGTGGTCAGGTGGGGAGCAAGCATCAGTAGATCAGTAATAATTAACCATCACCAAAAAAAATCCCTGTTTCAATTACAACAACAAATCAGTATCCCCAAAAAAAGAAGAGAAATGCATAATCAAACTAATAACGCATAACAAAACTGGAAAATCATTAAACAGAAATAAGCATACATAGGGTAGGGGAAGAACAGAGGAGGTCAAAAAGGAACTGGCATAGAAGTAATATAGTGTTGCCCAACTCTCTTTTTGTTCTAAAAAAAGGAAATAAAATGAACAATACGCAGAACTAAAGATTGGAAAGTTATAGTAAAGATCAAACTTTTGATGGTAAATAGCCCCCTTAAGTTTCTTAATTGGACTTATTATATTGTTGAATCTTCTAATTTTAATGAATAATGCTTTGCTAGAGAGAAGGTGCAAAGTCTTACATTCACATATACGTAAGATAATTGATTTCTTTATTTATTATTAGAATTCATATAATCGACGTGAAAGCATATGAAAAAATTATGCACATAAGTATGGGAAAGTTTTAAAATTTTAATCAAGAAGTAATGAAGTCCACGATTAATTTTAATGAATAATGCTTTGCTAGAGAGAAGGTGTAAAGTCTTACATTCACATACAAGTAAGAGAATTCATTTATTGATTTATTATTAAAATTCATACAATCTACGTGAAAGCTTATGATTTATTTTTCGAATTTATTAGATATAATATGTCTAGAAAGTAGAAACATCCTGAAAGACATAAAAAATAACACAATTCACCATAATTCTTAAACATGTAAGATATTGAATGATTATAAAGCCAATTAATCTTAAAACCCAAATACAAACAGACAGTAACAGCTCTAGCTACACTGAGAAATCCCTAAAAGTTCGTAGCTACAGTTTAAATAAGAAAGTCATTTTCATATACAGAAGACCTCGATGGTATCCAGTTCCACCGCAACCTATACAATTCATTTAAGTATATTAGCTCGTGGAAAGATTTGTTCAAAAGGATGGGAATAAAACAAATTCTTTTACCACTAATCAGAAAAATTATATACCACATAAATAAACACAAATGTTACAGTAAAACCACAATGGGTCCAAATACATCATCAAAAGGTAAAAAAGAAGAAGATCATCCATAAATACAAACAAAGTCACCAAAAGCCATGGAACGAAAAGTTTGAAACCACATATTAACAATCTAAAGAATTTTAAAATTCAGATATGACGAAAAAATTAAGGGTATATTCAGATTGAGCAAACAAATCACAATATACCGGTCATTTACACAATGGATGAGAACAAATAAATAAATAAAAAACCTTGATTATCTTGAAATTTATTCGATACTGGAATCGATGTGGCAGACACTTAATTTGCTGCTCAATGTTTCTATGGTTCCTCCATGGCCGCACACCTGAACAAAAAGTGCCACCCCTTCTTTTCCTGGGAAATCATCTTGTTCTTCCTGCAATAAAATAAAGATAAATACACAAATTAGATGAGATTATGATTATCAGTGTAATGAAGAGAAAGGGGAGAGGGTAAAAGAGAGAGATACATTGAGGGGCAGACTCGATGGAGTGAGGAGGTTGGTGGTGCTACTGTTGATGAGGTTAAAAGGAGAGAATGATAGAGCGAGAGAGAGGAGGTAGCGGAGTGAGGAAGAAATGAACTACAGACTGATAAATAATCACGAGAGGGAGCGCGCTAGCGCGCAACGGCTGGATTGGGCTTTTACCGTTTGGGCCTTTCGCTTTTCTGCTACTCACTAAATCTAACCTAGCGTACTTGGTACGCTTGTGATTTGTGAACGGGCTTTGGTGGGTTTTATTCTGATTTGGATATTTTATTTTATTTTTCCTGCCAAAGCCTGTTTAGCTTGTGTAGGACTCTTCTAATTTGTTGGAAAGAATTTTTTATTTACAAATTTTAAAACTAATACATCTAAAAATTAGGTAACTGAAATAATTGTTACCACGTTTAACTCCTCTCAAATTTCAAACTTCAAATTTCAACTTATCTTCTTTCGTATTAATTACCCGACAATAAATATCTACATATTTATAAAATTAACTCCAAATCTCTATAATTAAGGATAGTCAAAGCATCTTTTACGTTATTTGGAACTAATTAATTTTCTTTCCCTACAGTTTTGGATTATTTTCGTAACTTACTCCATCTAAAATAGATTATACATTCAAATTCAAATCTTTTCCTAATTCATAGCTGATTCCCTGTAATTAAGGTAATTAACATGTGTAGATTTTTAAAAAATCTTCTGTTTTAATTTTTTATACATGTCATCTGAATTGCCACGTATTACAAAATAAACCGAATTAACTACCTACTAGTACCTGGCCCATGCCTTACGGCATGATATATTCAAGTTTGTATATTATGTATTTTTTTAAAACCTTTTTTTTAGAGCAATATTTTGATGTATGTAAAAAATAGAGTTCATCGAGGATTTCCTTGTAAACTACCTTTCTTCAGCTATAAACTGGCAGACTGCATTGTTATCACCATTTTGCAGTAAGATGGGTCTTGGTAGGTAGAAATAGGAAAACGGGTCGTAGTAATTAGATAAAATATAATTTTTTTTATTTTTACACTCGATTGTTGTTGTATAAATTTTTAATTTTTAGTGTGGAAGTTTTAAGGGAAGACTGTATTGGGGGAGATTATCAGTAAGAAAGAATTGATCCCTGCTTGAATGGCAATCATCAGTAAAGAATAATGCGAGAACACATCCTACAAAGTAAGCGGAGCTAATTCAAGCTTATAATCAAAATTAGTGCCAATTTTTTCACTAATTTATCGCATCATAAAAATATCTATAGTGAAGTTTACTCGCACCGTGAGATGTGTTACCACTATCTCCAGCGATCATTTCCTAGCCTAGGACCTCCTAGATATACACCATTGCACCCTATAGTAACCCATGTACTTCATTACGACGCAACCCATCCTCTCATACACCCTCCCTTGTCACCATCTCCCATGGGTACACTCACTTCTCCAGTCCCCCGTGAAGTAACTAACCACACATGTCAATGTATAATAATGTTCCATCTCGCACTGTACCTACTAAATAGCATTCATCACATATAACCCCTTTTGAATATTGGTACTCATATCACCACATACTAAGAGATTATCCAACCGATCACATTTTGAAAGACCATAAAATCCACTTACCACAACAGGCTCTGCGTTATACTTCACATTATTGCAAACCACTACAGTGACTAAACTATCCAACAAATCCTCGTCCTTTCTCTTCTTTATAAAACTCACTTACCAAGACAGGCCCTTAAGTCACATGAGAGAACAACCATATTGCATACAATTTGTTATTTTTCACTTACCACTTATTGGCACTTTATAATCTTGAAGAAGAAAATTTAGGCAAAATATCACTCGCAAAAAACTATTGCGTTGAATACAATGTGTACAAAGCTGGAAAAGATAACTTTAATATGAATCAGTAAGTTTACAAATCTTCATGAAATAAAGCAAGTTCACCGAAATTATTGAACACTTGATTACGAAAAATTACTTTCTCCGAAATGTGCAAACTTCCCGCTACAAACAGACCACTCAACTGTAGTTGTTCCTCACCTTTGAACTGCACCTAGATGCTAAGCCATTAAGCTGGTAGAAGTGTGGGATTAGTTTTAGCACGCTATAGAAGACAAACAATAATAGCCCAGCTTCCTAGTAACAACGGACAACACCTGTAGTAATCATAGTATTATCCCATTCTCCATAAATCCTCCTCTCAAGCATAACTATTCACTCTAGTGCTGCTACCTTACTGAAGAAGAGAGATAAGATGATCTTCATAGCAGTCTATACCAAAAATCGCAAAAGCCATGAAAACAATAATGTGGCTAAGAACTGCATATTAGTTTCTCATCAAAAGCAATATAACCTTGCATTTTAGTAGAATTACTTTCATAGTAAGGAGATCATACAACTAACTTACCAAAGCATTCACTCCAACCTAACCTCTATCATGTACACCAATCGAGGGAAACCGTATCAGCCACCTTGTCATAAGTAATCTCATGTACTGGGGCGCGTATATTAGCCCTACAACCTGTTGCTTCAGCTTCTGCCTGTCGTGGCCTCAAAAGACAATCCCTTCGCTGCAAGAAACATGTCCACGTCCAGTATCGTCAGAATATTGGCAAATAGAAGGAACCCTGCTGCCTTAGGATCCCAATCAAGCATGATTTCACCTTAATACCGAGGACACCCTATCAATGTTTAGCCAAAAAAAAAGATCAACCACACATTACCCAAACTCATAAAGGACAAAGCAGAAGAATAATAATAAAAAAGCCTACGGAGTCCTTGTCTGAAAAGTACGTGCCAGGTTGTCCAGAGGACATCATGTACCATCCTTAAATTTCATGGATTTGGCACGTTAAGCAATAGAGCAGCACTCAGTACTAACAGAACAATCCCCTCCAAGGCTCCTAGCATTTATGTAAAGAAAATAAAATAAAATGGCAGAGGGTGA
>ONZK01004915.1:0-11926 GCA_900322385.1 Pharnaceum exiguum | reverse complement strand
CGTTCCCGAATCTTGATCTTTGGTTGTGCAAATTGCTTTGCTTAAAACCTTGTGTTGTTCCTCACGAGCAATACAAGAGAATCAAAACGTATTTTACTATATCTAAATCACCTATTAGTAACAAGATAATATAAAATGGGTTTTCCAATTGTTTTCCTAATAGTATGTATAAATATGCGTGCTTAAATAAAATTGGTGGCGGCTCTTGTTCAATAGCATGTGCATTCAACTACCTAGTGGGTAAGTCCATGGGTTTACCTAGTCGAAGTGGATTCATTTCCCTTAGATCGGGGCCCCTGTGCCTACACCTTATTATATCTTGTATATTATTGTTATCACCTACCTAAGCATTGGCATGTGGAGGATCGTGGCAAGAGCCATATGGGACCCTATAATATGATTAATAACAAGAGATCACTAGACTAATAAAATTCATTTTTATTCCTTACATGTGCTTAAAACGGAATATGGGTTGCATGATTAAACTTTGCTAATTTATAAATATTGCATGTGTACAAGACGAGTAATATAGATAAATAATGCATTAGGTTGTAAAATGAACTGTATGGTTTAGCTATTTATATTGGAATACATCGAACTAGTAGAGGTTTAAATTTCGTTCCCGAATCCTTGATCTTTGGTTGTGCAAACTACTTTGGTTAAAACCTCGTGTTGTTCCTCACGAACAACCCGAGAGAATTCAAATGCATTTTACTATATCTAAATCACCTATTAAAACAAGATAATATAAAACGGGTTTTCCAATTATTTTCCTAATAGCATGTATATGTATGCGTGCTTAAATAAAATTGGTGGCGACTCTTGTTCAATAGCATGCGCATTAAACTACCTAGCGGGTAGGTGCACGGGTTTACCTAGGCTAAGTGGATTCACTTCCCTTAGATCGGGGCCCCTGTATCTACAAGTGGCGACTCTGTTGGGGATGCTAAAGAACGAGACTCGAAGGTCGATGTATTCCAATATAATATGCTAAACATGTTTATCTATATTATTTGCATCATTCGCATTTGCATTTGTTTTTTACAATTCGGTGTCCGTATGGTAGCCCCAGGGAGCCATATGCGTGATGTCATTTAAGAATAACCCTAAAGAACCCTTCGATGGTATAGTACTCAAACGCCGAGGGCCATTGGCTTCACTAATCGCCGATTTGAGACTATGCACATCACTCATGTATGCCTCCTTCCCATTGGCAAAGGAATCAACTAACTCTTACTAGTCGCACTAGGACATACAGGTGACGAAACGAGTTTGATCACGAGAACCTTCTAAGCCTTGGCCTACATAAACCAACCTTTAGCAAACTTAGCACTAAGCCTTTAGGTGTGTCAACCGCATTTGTTGCATCCGCATGCTTGACGAGTGTACATGCTATATCATTTGTGCTAACCTCTTGTGTTTTCCTTGTCAAAATCACCTCTATATGCCTAATTAACTTGTAATAAGTGTCATGATCATCCCAAGTATGTCAAATCTATGTCAAGTAACCCCTTTCTGCGTGTCATACCTCCCTTGTGTGCATGTCGAGTCAATCCAATTGCATGTCATGTGTGTCGAGTCTCCCATTTACATGTCAATTCCTTCATAATAGGTAGTCTCTTATGTCAAATGTAGCATGTCAACGAGTTCAACCCAAATGCGTCGAAATCATGTCAAACATTGAGTCGGGTCGTCCGCCCCTCTCTGTGCCATGTGTCGTCCCCCTTCCCGCGTCGAAATATCGTTCCCCATTTGCATGTCATGTCATCCCATTTGCATGTCAAGTTCCCTAGCTAGTCCTTTATGTCAAGCCTAGCATGTCGACCACGTTAAAATCCACACTAGCATGTCGAGTCCAAACCAAAACACGTCAACACCTTTTGAGTCGGGCCGTCCGCCCACCCCGCATCGCACGCCAATCCCCTCTCCTTGCGCTGTAAGTCTGTCTTCCTCCCATTAAGTCATCCCTCGCCATGTCAATTCCCCATATTGTAGTCATTAGCATCCCTCTCCCCACAACGTACAAGTGTCATTCCCCATTTCCCACGTTGTGTTAAACATCATGCGTCATGCCGCCCATTTATTGTCTCACGAGTCATAAACTTAGTTCAAAACCCGTAGATGTCTAAGTCATATATGCATTGTCGCACCACTATCATTTGTAAATAACACACACGCGCACCTAGCACACACTTTAAATCAAAATGTTTTCCATGCAAAATGATTTCAAAACGTTTTCAAATCAAAATGGATTTTGTCAAAGCTAAAACTCGTTTTCAAAATCCTCACGTTTGTTTCTTGTATTAGCATGACAATAGAAAGACAAGAACTAGATTTACATTGGGAAAGCAAATCCATCCTTGAAACGCGCCGATACTACCGTCGAACATGGAAGTGTACACCAAGCATTGATTCAACTGGATTACTCAGAACGAAAAACAAAGCAAATATCTACAGTTAATGCGTGAATTATCAACCGCAAAAGATCAATTGGGAAATTGTTGGCCGAAAATAGAGAACATCGACCGGGAAGCCGCACTATTAGAAGCACAAACAGGACGACTCATCGTGCCGCTATACCCCGCCAATATAAACAGTTACAAAAAGTACCACTGTCACAAAAATGATTGTTTGCTCCTAAGGGTTCGAGATTAGACGCCTCGTGGCACATGGAAAAATCGCAAAAGAAGTTCTAGTTGGGACATCAGAAATTCCTCAACGCATCCGTTATGCTCCTCCACCAACAACGAAGAAGATCCAAGCAAATTACGAGAAGCTCTATAGCTCTAGGTTGAGTGTGAAATCATGACTCGATTACCACCATTATTCCACCAAGCATTCAATATATGGAGAATATCATCATTATCACCAAGGCATAGGACACAAAACCACAAAATTGTCGACAATTGAAGATACGCATCGCTTGGCTCCTTGATCACAATGTCATCACAAATTCAGATTAGGCACTACTCGACAAAAAGCGTTGCATGCCGTCCTTTAAGATCATGAATGAGACGCATAAAGTATATGCAATTGAAGAAGCTTCATATGATAACATCAACCCGAATGCATCGATTTCGACTAAAGCTGAAGATTAGTACAACCACTTGCCCGATAGAACTATCACCAATTGGAGCATACTTGATGATGACTTCAAAGCCCGATTCGAAGGAAGTCAAGAACACTAGTCATACAAAAGATTGATGGACTAAAAGTCCATATGCATAAACCCATGGGCTTTGTAATACAACTTTAAGTTTCTTTATATTTATGTGTCTCAAAAAAAAGGGACCCACATGGCTTCGCAAAAATCCGAACCCACTGGATCCTTTAGAAAAATCCCATTGGCAAACCGAGCTACATGCAATCTGATAATATCTTATTGTACTCCCAAAAATTGGTGAATTTTTTTAAAATTTCATATAATGCAAACATCATCATTCATTCATATCATTGCATCATTGATGTCATTACATTTATTGCTTTTATTAGAGTGGCTATATGAAAACCCGTAAAGGGCATCTAGGCAAAAAGAGAGTATGAGAGTTTTAGGCCTGCTAAGTCGATCATCCAAGAGAATGTACTTAGGCAACAATAAAGGCATAGAACTAAAAAAGAGTGGCTAGATGAAAACCCGTAAAGGGCGTCTAGGTAAAAAGAGAGCATGAGAGATGTATAATAAATGTACAAAAAGAGTGGCTAGATGAAAACCCGTAAAGGGCGTCTAGGCAAAACGAGACTGAGAGAGATTTAGGCCTGCTAAGTCGATCATCCAAGAAAATGTACTTAGGCAACAATAAAGGCATAGAAGTAAAATAAGAGTGGCTGGATGAAAACCCATAAAGGGCGTCTAGGTAAAAAGAGAGCATGAGAGATCGTCAAAGGATAAATGTTGCAAGCAAAATGACTAGTTTGCAAATGATACCAATTAGCCTCATTCTTAGAAGACTACTACTTTCTGGCGAGACTTTGGCAAGTATGACTATGATAAAGAAGAAGCATGCCCGAAATATTTCACAAGTTGAATAACGGCGTATCAAACCGACAAAGAACTCCAAAAGAGGACTACTTACAAGAAAAATAATTTTTGAGGAACTACTATCCGGATCCATGTACATCTTATCAAGACCGAGGAGGAGCTTTTCAATCACCAAAGGCACAATGGAACAACCTCACGACATTTGATTTTCCTAAATCACGCATGAAGAAGTATTGTGCCAAAAGAAAAAACATACAAGTTTCCTAAAAGAACAACCAACAAGAAGATTCACTCACAACGGCGACTACAAAAGGCACGACAGATTTGGAACAGGCGGCACGCGACGGAGATGAGCCGAGCGCACAATCCTTTGATTCACCAAATAAATTCATTTGCTTTCCTAAGTGCAAAATTATGGCTGTTGTTTATATGTTGTTATCATAACTTATATTGGAAACAAACATTGAGGGAAATTATTCTTTTACTTTACAAACTCTTTTCCTCCTTTACTCCGTCTTGATTTCAAAAAAGTTATTTCCATAATTTTCATTATTATTCCTTAGGACATTTAAGTACCTTTGTCTAGATGGATGATCATTAGGAATTAAAATGCAATAAACAAGAAAAATCAAAATATCATTACAGGAAATGTGCAACTACAAGCGAAGATCAAAATCATCCAATTCAAGACTGGGGGCTACATGCCATCCATTCTATGAAAGATCAAGATAGGAAAGCTCCTAGACTCTATGCCAATTGAAGCACGAGAAAAATCTGCAGTAAACATAGTCGAAGTCGATCTCATATACACATAATAATAACCAGAAGGTGCTGGTTACCACTCACACACAAGATCAAGCATATAATTCCTGACCATGGAAGAAGTCATCTGAAATTGAGCATGCGGACTGCCACTTTGAAATTACCAAGAGCTATTTATTGAAGCAAAGGATGGGACGTATTGCCTCCCTACTACGTCATCCTCACAAAGATTACAAAAGTACCTCAAGATGCCCAAAACATCCACAAAGACATTCAAGATGCCGATTCATCGACTATTTCCTCCAACAAGTGCTTACCCTTGGTTCCGCGGAAGAACACTCAAAGACCCGATATGCCTGAAGTTAAGGAACGTTTCGAGCTCTCCGAAGTCATCTACAACCAAACTACATTGCATATAGCAAACAAATGAAGATAAAAGAACGAGCAAAGTGTTCTCCGTGTCGAATTGTTCAGAAAAGGCAAATCCTCGCAGTCGTTACTTAGATCTTCCACCACTTCTTCATGTGACTAATACGCCAAAGAGACAATTGGGGTTGAACGACATAATTAAACACCGTCAAGGAAAGCATGTGCCAAAGGACCACGCAAGCAAGTTAGAAAATGAAGAAGAACATTGAGCATGGGGAATCATGAGGCCCATATAGCTTCTTGAATAATATTTATCTCCAAGGCCTTTCGCCCAATCACCAGACATGCTCAAGTAAACCTACAAGCACCATGGTCACAGAATTCAAATCATGGGTGGTTCGCAATTGAGGAGATATAAAGCAAACCTCAAATAGTCAAAGAAGACTTATAGATATTCGCATGAACTCAAGTACCCGCAGTACTTCTCCGAGCACATGAATATCCAATGAGGTAGAAAAGCCATGACTCAAGCCACAAAAATGATGACAAAACCAAGCATGCATGATTAACTCATTAGTTTAAATGCATTAAAGTCCAAAGGGAAAAACGAAGCATCGATCATACCTTTAAAATTATCAAAGGTCCGAACAAGCAACCCCGAATCCAAGTTACAACAAGTCTTCTCATCATGTTGAAGCCAAGAGTGTACTCCAAACCTTGATACAACCCATGAGAATGAATCTCAGAAACACTTTGCAAGACATTGAAATCCTTAGCAAAAGAAGCATGAGATTGCAAGACGAGACAAAGGTTATCACAACTCTCCTCATAGATGCCAAAGCTAAGTCAGGCGAACGCCATGATGGTCCACGGGCAATCCAGATAGTCAAGATCTCCCCTTCATAATCACAAAGTCAATTGCTTGTTCGCCTGTAATATTCCGCTGCAGCATGCTCTAGAAAAAGACTGTTCATTGTTTTCATCCCTGGTTCTTTTGACTCGAAGACTTTCTCCTCATCCTCATCAACAAGTTCAAAAATGCGGACTCTTTTGCAATTATCCTTACAACGAGAAAAAGAAGCGCCCATATCATCATGACGAGAACTCCTACCAAATTATGATCACAAGTTAAATACTACGCATGGCCTAGTATACAAGTTCTATATCACTTTTATGGTGCGGACAACGACCCGTTCAAGAATGCAATTGAAACAAAAGCTCAACATCGCCATGCTCAAAAATATGCTCAATGACCATGCCAAGATATAGAATCAAAATTCCATCACTATCGCAAGTCTACCCAATTCAATTGCTCTTAAAAAATCTAACCACTTCGAAACAAGCCCAAATTTGAACAATGTTCAAGTCAAACATCATCTCTATGCTCCAATTACAAGTTCACAAATTCAGAATCAAAAGACCAAATTTCCCACATTAAGGTTCTAGCATCAATCAAGTCAATTTGATCAAATTCGCAACATTCCAGCAATGTTGGCCGAAATTCACCATACCCATAACCAAACACATTATATACCATCGTCCTTTCACAACAATCCATCCCACAAGTTTAAAAACCTAAATTGGAGCAAGTGGAGCATATACAAATGCAAACATCAACAAATAATGAGTAAGAAAGTAAGGAACGCGATTACTTACATTGCATGATGAGAATACGAAGAACTACAAGCATATGACCTTCAACTGGGGGCTCCTGGCGTCGCCTAATTGATTCCTCACAACATTTCCGCAAGCAAGTGCCTCACCGAGAAGCACCGCGATTATGGCTTTTAGACATCTTATAAATGTTCATGCTATGCACTGCGTAGTACGAAATGCTCATGCTAAGCTCAACACTACAAGAATAAAGTCTCCAAACACAATCCCGTACTTTGACCTATCTTCATCTGGAAAAGCGCCCAAACATGCTCAAAATTGAGTTTTCAATGCAAAAATCATGCCCATTGGCCATATATATCAATACCTAAGCCAATTGTAGCTCAAACAACTCCAAATTCTCTCAAATTGGTCGAAACATGCCTCACGCAAAAAAGCTCCGCAAATTTCTCTACCTTGAGTTCACAACTTTGCAAAACAAACACGAATATTGCATTAAGCCTACATTTCCAAATTAGGGTTCTTACCTCAATCACAAATCAACCAAATACTTCATAAAATTGCCACAATAGTGATGTAGTGCAATGCACAAAAAGCCTATCCTATTATTTCATTCCATCTCCTTATAAAATCACCACAAATTCACAAAAATCCCCAAAATTTGGAGTTTGAGCAAAACTATAATCCATGAGCAAGAGCATGAGCAATATAACCAAAAATGAGCAAGCTTTGGTACGCGAGTCTCTTGGTCGAAGTAAAGCAAGAACAAAGTGCAACAAGCAAGTAAGTCCACTTTGCAATCTTTCTAATCCAAGCAAATGCAACACAACAAGTTGGGCCTAGAGCGGTGCGTCGGGCCCACTAACACGTTCAGCAATTCCGCCTCCCAGTTTTCCAAACCGGGGGCTCCTTCTAGTCATTATCATTCCATATCGACGGTAAGTGACAAGGTACGTACTCTAAAGTAAAAGAAAAACAAAGTTTCAATATTGCAAATGTTATCTTTATCAACTACACACACATTTTCCGCCTAATTAACTTTAGTGCCGGGAATATCACACTTATTGCAAATGCACACTTTGAAATAGTCAAAGCATATTCCATGGCAAGCAAGCCTAAGAATATTTTAGATTGAGCACAAAACTCACAAATTGTACAACTAAAGGCGAACTAGCCTTTAACCCCTAAGTTTACTAGATAATGTCTTTTTCATTGAAGCGATGGAAAAGATATTATTTCATATAGAAAAGCATTCTATATTGAACAAACCCCAAAACAAGTACTCCTTGTTTAGGAACCCCCTTGTGGATCGCGACCACATGTGGAATACCAGGCCTTATGCTTGGCCTTTAGCAGGTCTTATGCTTGACCTTTAGTAGGGATGAAATGCATTCCCTTAAGCCTTATACTTGACTTTAGCAAATAATGACTTTGTTACAATAGTAGAAGTCATTCTTCATACGGGTAATGCCTCCCTTATGAATTAAGCAGTCTTGGGAATGAAATGCATTTTCCTTGACTTTAGCAATTAGTGTTGACGAACACTTAAGCAAATAAGCAACTTTTTGTAATCATGTTCATTTGCGAGAAGAGCTCCTTGCATTTGAACATTTAGCAAACAAACAAAATTAGCAACTAGGAATTAAGTGCATTTTTACATGTTCTATTTACTAACCCCATTGCATTTATATACAATTGTGCATTGTGCTTTGCATGCCTTGTCTTTTTATGCTTAAAGACATGTACTCACAAAACTCTTAGCAATCAACACCGAGGTACGTACACTATGCTAACTTGCACGACTATACTGCTGCATATGCATTGCATGTCCCGACTTGGAAACAATGGCAATACTTTACCCTTCGCCCTAACCTCGGCCTCAGATAAAGTGGGGGCTCCTGTAGATACCGTATTTTGTACGGGGTATTGCCATGCCTAATGACGAAAATCCCCAACCTTATATCCTTTGTTAAGCTTGAAACCCCATTAAAATGGGTGCACCGGTGCTTGAGAAAGAAATTGAAGTTGATTTACCAACCCGATCCATTATTAATCGTCATTTGGACCATTAATAATAGCATAGCCCGTCCGATTAATTAGTATTAGCCCAATGGCCTGATTATTAATTAATTAGCCTTTTAATTCAGCCCACAAAATAAGCCCAGTCCACTAAGCCATTTTAGATATTTATTTATTTAAATATTTATTTTATTTAAATAAATATTCCTTGGCGAAAAAGCAATCTCTTCTTTTCTTCATATTTCCGGATTATTTAGAGCCTAATACGAGTTCATTAATTGCCTAAAATATAATTAGCAATATCCCGCATAAACAGAAAAAGGAAAATAAAACCCTGTCGAAATCCAGTTCTGGCGCCTGGCGCCAGAACCCGGCGTGTAGCGCCTGAGCCTAGGCGGTGGAAACACCAAAACAGAAGCATGATTCTGTACAGAGCCAGAGTCACATTTTCAGAAAGCGGTTCAGGCGCCTGGCGCCAGGCTTGGGCGGTTGCCGCCAGGGCCATTTCACGTACAAAGATTATTTTTGGCTCGGATCTTTGTGCAATCTCCCCAATATTTACCCTAATCCGGCCATTTTCACATTTCCACTCCTATAAATGCCCCCCTCATTTCATTCATTTCAACAACACACAACTATAATATTACTATGCAGAAATTTACACTCAATTAATCAAAACTTCAACTAAGTCTAAAATCTACTCCTTTAAAGCAACCAAACACCTTAGCATTAGCACCATATCATTTAAGCAAGGAGCATTTTCAAAACTGCGGTTACCCTTTCTCAAGCATCATCCCGCCCCAATCCTTGGAGTTTTCAAGTTAGCTATACGGTAAAGGTCCCGAAGGCACCACCTTTCCCCTTTTATCTTGTTTTCTTGTATTTTCATTATGAAGACTAGTGATTTAATGCTTGAAATCTACTAACTCGTGTGTGCATGTGAAGGTCCTTTTGGACATATAGTTAACAACGCACAAGGTAAGGTTTCCGTTCTCAATTTCATTATCTACTAACCATTTCTCTCCTCACCTATGCTCTAATTTACCTTCTTATATCTTCTATATTATTGTTATCACCTACCTAAGCATTGGTATGTGGAGGATCGTGGCAAGAGTCATATGGGACCCTATAATATGATTAATAACAAGAGATCACTAGACTAATAAAATTGATTTTTATTCCTTAAATTACATGTGCTTAAAACGGAATATGGGTTGCATGCTTAAACTTCGCTAATTGATAAATATTGCATGTGTACAAGACGAGTAATGTAGATAAATGCATTAGGTTGTTAAATGACCTGTATGGTTTAGCTATTTATATTGGAATACATCGAACTAGTAGAGGTTTAAATTTCATTCTCGAATCCTTGATCTTTGGTTGTGCAATCTACTTTGTTTAAAACCTCGTGTTGTTCCTCACAAACAACCCGAGAGTATTCAAATGCATTTTACTATATCTAAATCACCTATTAAAACAAGATAATATAAAACGGGTTTTCCAATTGTTTTCCTAATAGTATGTATATGTATGCGTGCTTAAAAAAAATTGGTGGCGACTCTTGTTCAATAGCATGCGCATTAAACTACCTAGCGGGTAGGTGCATGGGTTTACGTAGTCTAAGTGGATTCACTTCCCTTAGATCGGGGCCCCTGTATCTACACAAGGCCTTCACCTTTTAAGCTTAAGTGGCCAAGTTATGGGCTTAATTGGTGACTTCCCATCTTATTGGGTTGTGTTGTGACAGTATGTTGGGCCGGGCATTAATAATAGTCTAACCCGTCCGATTAATTAGTATTAGTCCAATGGCCTGATTATTAATTAACTACTCTATTTCAATCTAGCCCACATAATAAGCCCAATCCACTAAGCCATTTAAGATATTTATTTATTTAAATATTCATTTTATTTAAATAAGTATTGCTTGGCGAAAAAGCAATTTCTTCTTTTCTTCATATTTCCGGAATATTTAGAGCCTAATACGAGGTTACTAATTGCCTAAAATATAATATTCCATATAAACATAAAAAGGAAAATAAAAGCCTGTCGAAATCCATTCCCAGCGGATAGCGCCAGAGACGGCGGATAGCGCCAGAAGTCAGGCGGTAGGAAAACCCAAACAAAAGCATGATTTTGTACAGAGTCAGAGTCACTTTTTCATGCGCTAGATTGGGCGGTTTGCGCTAGGCTCTGGCGGCAGGCGCCAGATTTATTCTACGTGCAAAGTTTATTTTTTGGCTCGGATCTTTGTGCAATCTCTCCAATATTTACCCTAATATATATTCTTCTAAAATCCGGCCATTCTCCATTTCCACTTCTATAAATACTCCCCTCATTTCATTCATTTCAACAACTCACTACTATACTATTATTATGCAGAAGTTTGCACCTAACTAATCAATTTCCACCTAATTCTAAAATCTAGTCCTTTCAAAGCAACCAAACACACTAGCAATTCTAAGCATCTTAGCATTAAACAAGGAGCATTTTCAAGACAAAGGTTACTTTCTCAAGCACCACCTTTGACATTGTTCTCACTTTCTTGTATTTTCATTATGTAGACTATTGATTTAATGCTTGAAATCTACTAACTCGTGTATGTATTTGAAGGTCCATTTTGGACATATAGTTAGAAAAGGACAAGGTAAGGTTCCCGTTCTCAATTTCTTTATGAACTAACCCGTCTTTTCTCACCTATGCTCTATTTATTGCTTGATATATCATTATTGTTATCACTTACCTAAGTATTGGCATGTAGAGGATCGTGGTAAAAGCCATATGGGACCCTATAATTTGAATAATAACAAAGTGATCATCAGATTAATAAAATTGATCTTATTTATTTATATGCGCTTAAACCGGAATATGGTTGCATGTTTAAACTTCGCTAAATTGATAAATCTTGCATGTGTATTAGACGAGTAATATAGATAAATGCATTAGGTTGTTAATAAATCGTGTGGTTTCGCTAATTATATTGGAATACATCGAACTAGTAGAGGTTTAAATTTCGTTCCCGAATGTTTGGTTGTGCAAATTGCTTTGCTTAAACCTTGTGTGGTTCCTCTCGAGCAATACAAGAGAATTCAAACGTATTTTACTATACTTAAATCACCTATTAAAGCAAGATAATATTAAACGGGTTTCCAATTGTTTTCCTAATAGTATATATATATATATATA